>QANZ01052775.1:70674-90273 GCA_003254925.1 Chamaecrista fasciculata | reverse complement strand
ATCCTGGGTGGAGGCAAGCCATGCTTGATGAGATGTCTGCTTTATATTCCAATGGTACATGGGACTTGGTTTCTCTTCCTCCTGGAAAGTCTCCGGTTGGTTGTCGGTGGGTCTATGCAGTCAAAGTTGGTCCAGATGGAAAGGTTGAACGACTCAAAGCTCGTTTGGTAGCCAAGGGATACACCCAAATCTTTGGCTTGGACTATGGTGATACTTTCTCTCCAGTTGCCAAAATTGCTTCAGTTCGTGTCTTCTTATCAATTGCGGCTATTCGTCACTCGCCACTTTATCAGCTTGACATTAAGAATCCTTCCTTCATGGTGAACTAGAAGAAGAAGTCTATATGGAGCAACCACCTGGATTTGTTGCTCAGGGGGAGTATGGGAAAGTATGCCGACTTCGCCGCTCTCTTTACGGTCTCAAACAATCCCCAAGAGCTTGGTTTGGCCGATTCAGTTCTGTAATTCAAGATTTTGGGATGACTCGCAGTGAGGCGGATCACACAGTCTTCTTTCGCCATACTGCAAATGGCAAGTGCATTTACATGGTCGTGTATGTGGATGACATTGTTATCACAGGCGATGATGATGAAGGTATTGCCCAACTCAAACAACATCTGTGTAACCACTTCCAAACTAAAGATTTAGGAAAGCTCAAGTATTTTCTGGGAATTGAGGTTGCCCAATCAAGTACTGGTGTGACCATTTCACAACGGAAATATGCACTTGACTTGTTAGAAGAGGCTGGCATGATGAATTGCAAACCAATTGAAACTCCAATGGATCCGAATGTTAGACTCTATCCAGGACAGGGGGAGCTGATAAACAATCCTGAAAGATATCGAAGACTTGTGGGAAAACTGAATTATCTCACTATCACTCGTCCAGACATATCGTTTGCTGTGAGTGTAGTCAGTCAGTTTCTACAATCACCATGTGATAGTCATTGGGATGCGGTTGTTCGGATTCTTCGCTACATTAAAGGAGCGCTAGGACAGGGATTATTGTATGAGAATAAAGGAAACTCCCAAATTGTTGCCTTTTCAGATGCTGATTGGGCTGGTTCACCAGATGATAGGCGATCCACATCTGGATATTGCGTTTTAATTGGGGGTAACCTAGTCTCTTGGAAAAGTAAGAAACAAAATGTGGTTGCAAGGTCTAGTGCAGAAGCTGAGTATCGGGCTATGGCTTTAGCAACTTGTGAATTAGTATGGTTGAAACAACTTCTTCAAGAGATGAAATTTGGAGACATACACAAAATGGAGCTGGTATGTGATAACCAAGCAGCTATGCACATTGCCTCAAATCCAGTGTTTCATGAAAGGACCAAACACATTGAAATTGATTGTCACTTTATTAGAGAAGATTCAGTCCGGATGCCTTGCTACTCGGTTTGTTAATTCAAATGATCAGCTGGCAGATATTCTCACTAAATCTCTTAGAGGTCATCGAATTAAATATCTATGTGGCAAGCTTGGTGCCTATGACATATATGCTCCAGCTTGAGGGGGAGTGTTGTGAATATTTGTATTAATTAGGATATCAATTAGGAATTGATTAGATAGCAATTAGGGATTGATTGTAGCTGAATATTTATTCTCATTGTTTCCTAGAATAGATTGAAAACTCTTGTATAAATACCCTATCATTTTCATGAATAAAACAACAAAATTTCTCTCACTTATCATAACTCCAACTCTAAAGACAAACGAATAATTCATTAGACAAGACTAAGATCAAACTCACTCAACCTCAAGACAGATTAAAGAAGAAAGATTAAAGGGCAACTACATCAATTGGTCAACTGTAGATCCTCTATTCATTTCGTTGACAACATAACCACTAGTAGGTACTAGGACAGATCTCACCTTCAACAGCAAAATAGAAATATTTTAATTAAAACAACTAACCTTATGCCTTGCTTGGATTAATTATTATTAATTATCATCTTCTATGAAAGCACAATACCAGCTCAAGATTTATCATAAACTGTTCACATTCACCATTTCTTCCAAAGGAAAAAGATGTACAGTGATGGGACTGCCCAAAAAACAAGCGAGAAAAACACTACCAATCTGCAAATCCCCTGTATAGCTAAATATCAAGAGGAAGACTAAAATGTTATTGCAAGAGCTTCAAGTGTAATCAACTCGATCAGATCTTCGAACCATTTTGATTATCACTGTTATTCTTGTTCCCACTGCAACAGAACAAGTGTGGAAGCTTGACACGTCCGCAACCCCTGCATAACAGTAATGTATGACTAGTATCTTAGTCAGAAAAATGAATGTACTCTAAAACAACCAAGGTATTTTCATTCCTGTCTACCTCATTCTGCACCTAAACATCTCTCAACACGTCGAAAAAATCTATGGCAGTTTCAATAAAATGTCAATGTGAATGTGCAACAATTTACTAGATCTCGCATTGTTACCAGCCATAAGTTACCAAAACATCTTTGTTTTTATGTTCCTTCCAAAGCTAGATTTAAATGTGATAAGCCCTTGGTGGTTTGGCCAGTGAAAGTGGAATAGGATGGGAAGCTTTTGATTTTCACTTCTCTGATTCTCTAGTATTGTGATTGGCTAGTCATTTGAGCCAACTTGGTGTTTGTGCGCTTAGAACGAAAGCAAGTTGCATTAACTTGCAAAACTGTACAAAGAAAACATAAATTTCAGCCCAAGCAAAAGACATGCTTAGCTTTAAAAAAACTCCATTATATTTGATAATGTCATGAAAAAGACCAGAAAATTCCAGTACATGGTAATTTATATACATCTCACACAGCAATGCTGGGATAGAAACTACAGCCTACCTGCATCGGACTATCACCGGAATAGGTTTCAAAGCCTTTGGTCCATTTCTTAATCCTTTTCTATGGGGAGTTGTCTACATAACAAACAGACACAAATAATGTCAAACAATAGAAAAGAGGAAAGCTCAGGGTAAATGAAGTTAGAAGGCTACCTTCCTTTTCGGAGCAGCCATGAGCTCCATGGATCCACCAAAAGGGAAACATGGGAAACTAAGCTCAGGCAAAACAACTTGGGGTGATGCAATTTCATGGTTAATGCTTCCAGATAAAGGTGGAGGTTGGGGATTGGAATGAGTCCATCTTTTGATTCCTAACATGTTAGCCATTTTCCCTCCAGTGTTCCTAAGCATTGTAAGTCTCATTGCCATTGCTGTAGGCTGGCCATAAAAGATATAGAAAAAAACAATATCAATTTTTCCATCAAACTCAAAAAATTTTCCATTGATTGAAAGTTTAATAGAATAAAAAAACAAACGCATCTTCTTTTTAGGTCAAAACCTCGTTTTGGTCATCAAACTATGGGGTAAGTTTTATTATAGTCCTAAAACTATTTTTGTTCCATTTTACTCCTCAACCTTTCACATTTGTTCTGTTTTGATCCCCAAAATGTGATTTTGTCTAATTTCTGACATTATTATAATATCGACGATTGAGATGAATAATTTCTCTCCCATATATGTCATAATGTGAGTTGACAAAGGGAGAAAGAAAAAAATTTTCATTCTTAGTCACAAATTGGAGATAAATTTGTGGTTGATTTTTCTTTCAAAGAGTAAAGATTTTTCTCTCAAAAAGTGAATTTTTTTTTGTCTTTATCAACTCCTTATTATGACACATAAGAGAAAAATAGTCCATCTAAAATGTCCAAGTTAGAAATAACTGCAGAAACCAGACAAAATCACATTTTGGAGACCAAAACAGAACAAATGTGAAAGTTTGAGGACAGAAATGGAACAAACGATAGTTTTAGGACCAAGATGAAACTTACCCCATAGTTTGAGGATCAAAATGACTATTTGACCTTCTTTTTATTTCCTTTTTTTAAAGGAAGGTGTAGAGAAATAAACAAGGAAGTATTTCTTTAGAAAAACCCTAAATATACAAATCCACTTCCCAATGATAACGAAGTCAAAAGAACTTTAGAAAAATAATTTAGTTTTAAACCAGTAAAACAGAAACAATGGTTTAGTTTTAGGGTTAGTCTATGATGCAACTAGTGATGTGACTCCATAGACAGTTTTAATTGGTTAAAATAGTTATCTTTTTTTATTATTTATCATCATTAAATTACTTAAAAAATGAGATTATACCACCTCGTTATTTTATGCAATTGTATGCATACCCCAAGTTGCATCTTAGAATTTCCCTTAGTTTTAAACCAGGAGAACAGCGAAGCAGTTTAGTTTTTAAACTAGCAAAACAGTTTGCAAGCAAGGAATGCTTACCAATTCACCACTTGGAGCCATGTTTCTGCACTCAGGAATATTCATCTAAATGTATATGCTATACAGATACAGAATAGCATTTTATAGCACTTGAATGAAGAACTAATGAAGGATATAAAAGCTAATGGAACAACCCATGGAAAGTGAAGGACCATCTTTGTACTATAATGATCAGACCTTCCATGAATGAACAGAAAAATCTTAAAAGATTTCATTTTGCAGCATATTTTCAAAGTATGGTACTTGATAGTGGGATTAACAGATTAAGTACACTACTTGCTAATAAATGGCAAGTTGCAAAATAACCAGTTAGGATGCAAATAGATGCAGATTTCTATCATAAAGGAGACTGACAAACGGATTTTTGGAAACCAGCAGCAAAATGTCAATGTCTTCATTCCAATCACAAGATGATACAACCATTAAGTTAATTATTTATAATTATACATGTGAGAGCAGTTAGGAAGAAAAAGGGACACCACAAAATGCAGAGGGATTCACAAATACACGAAGACGAAAATTTTAAAAGAAGGAAGCAAAACCTGAAAGAAGCAGAGACGACGAGACTAGCCACGAGCACAAACGACGACGACAAGCGGCGTTTTCTGCTTCACTCTCACTTGCAGAGACGGCGTTTTCTTCCTTACTATCGACGGGGGTTAGGGTTAGGGTTTGGGCAATGAGCAATTAAGGGATGAGTTGCTTTGGCGAATATGACGATCTGTATCAATGGATATGGATCTCCAAGAGACAGGGTTTAGGGTTTGGGAATGAAGAATTAAGGGATTATGAGTTTGGATTGATTTTAGAATTTTTATTAAAATTATTATTATACCTTTTTTTTTTGTTACAAAAATTATTATTATAATTTATAGTTTATACCCTTTGTTTTGTGGCACTTCAGATCAAAGTATATTTTTGTCCCATAACTTTTGTTCAGGTCTTAATTTGGTTTAATAACTTTTTTTGTTACACTTTTGGTCATATATTTTTTTGCTCATTTTGCAAATTTAGTCCCATGTTGAACATTTAGTCCCATGGCTTTGGGTCAATTAGGACTGATAGTGAAACTTTTTGTAAAGATATGAGACTAATTCTGCAACTTAACCAATATTGGACCAAAAGTGCAACAGAAAAAAGTTATGAGACCAAATTGAGACCTGAGCAGAAATTATGGGACAAAAAATATACTTTGACCAATAAACAATAATTTAACATAAAGGTGTTAAATGTAAAATAAAAAATTCATGGGTCATCTTTGTACAATTTTAGAACTTAGGGTATTATGTGTATCACCTAAAATTCAAGGAGTGTTTATGCAATTTTAGTCTTATCCAATAATCTTTTCTCTTAAAAAATAACCGGTTGTTTACAAATTTCTTTATTAAAATTGTCCTTATGATCTTTTAACATCTACAAAGATTTTATAGTTCAGGCAAAAAAAAGATTTTATAGTTAAAAAAAAAAAGTTGACAGGGGCAAAATTGACATTTGCCTCTACTTAGTTATTAATAATAGGCCAAAATACACAGAGACCCCCTGAGTTTTAGGTTGGGTGCACATAACACCCTTGAGTTTTTAATTTGTGCAAATAGAACCCCTGAGTTTTCAATTACATGCAAATAACACCCTTTTATTAAATTAAGTGAGGGTATAATAGTACTTTTATAAAAAAATCTATGTCAAAGTCCTATTTTGGTCCTCAAGTTTGCTCAACGTTCCGTTTTGGTCCATCAAGTTTTCAAAAAGTTCCACCGTCCAATTTCCATCCAATTTTTCTATTAAATGAAAGAAAAAATTTGGTTTACATTCCCTAGAAGTTTTTTATGGCTTAAGTGCACTTTCGGTCCCCTAACTTTCACAAAGGTCTCAATATGGACCCCTAACTTTTTTTGTTGCAATTTTGATCCCCTAATTTTTGGAAAAGTCTCAATTTGGTCCCCTAACTTTTTTGTTACAATTTTGGTCTCCTAACTTTTGAAAACGTCTCACCGTTGGTCCCCTAACTTTCGCAAAAGTCTCAATTTTGGTCCCCTAACTTGGGACCAATGTTTAGACGTTTTCAAAAGTTAGGGGACCAAAATTGCAACAAAAAAGTTAGGGGACCAAATTGAGACGTTTTCAAAAGTTAAGGGACCAAAATTGCAACAAAAAAAGTTAGGGGACCAAATTGAGACCTTTACAAAAGTTAGAGGACCAAAAGTGCACTTAAGCCTTTTTATTTTTAAGAAAGGGCCTTTTTTATAGTAGAACAAAATGTAAAAAAAAAAAATGAATAAATTAAGATGTAAAACAATTTTCCCCAAAAGAAGAAAGGAACCCCACGAAATGGACTCTTCTCCTTCTTCTTCAATCTCACATTCGTCAAGGCCAACGGGATAGAAATATATAGCCCACTGGAACCCTCCGACAGTGAAATTCTCTTTAGCTATGTGCTTGCTAACGACGATCCCTTTGATGACGAAGTTGTGCAAACCATTGACGGTCTTCGTCATCGGGAGCTAGTGGGAGAGACCAAAATGCTCCGGTTCAGGAAGTACATCACGTTCTTCCTCGATCAATATGGCAAGAAGAAGATCATGAAAATGAAAAACGAGAAGGGTCTACCGTGGGGTTTTCCGAGAAAGTGAAGGAAAATCAACTGTAGCGTCTACAGATTGATGTCGATGAAGCTGGAATCTATTTATCCTCTTTTTCGTCTTTTTAAATGGGCAATAATCTATTTATCCTCTTCTTCCCTCAAAATTGCAGATTTCTATCGTTCTTCTTCTTGAAGGCCACATCCGTCAAGGCTATCTTCTATCTTTGCAACTTCTCAGTCTCGCTGGCGGCAGTGAAGGTGTTGAAGAAGAAGGTGTTGTGATTTAATTTGAGATTTTTTTTTTTTTTTGTGGGGGTGGGGGGAATTGTTTCAAATCTTAATTTATTCATTTTTCTTACATTTTAGTCCTATTATAAAAAAGGGCCCTTTCTTAAAAAAAATAAAACTTTTAGGGAATGTAAACCAATTTTTTCTTTTATTTAACAGAAAAATTGGATGGAAATTAGACGGTGGAATTTTTTGAAAACTTGAAGGACCAAAACAGAACTTTGAGCAAACTTAAGGGATCAAAATAAAACTTTGACATAGATTTTTTTATAAAATTACTATTATACCCTCACTAAATTTAACAGAAGAGTGTTATTTGCACGTAATTGAAAACTCAAGGGTCCTATTTGCACAAATTAAAAACTTAGGGGTGTATGTGCACTCAATTTAAAACTCAGGGAGTGTTTGTGCATTTTGGCCTTAATAATATATGTAGAAAATGCCAATTCACAACACCTCTTCGATAATCATCATGTCTTCTCCTTAAATGCTCTAAATCATAGCATTTGATACCGATTACAAACAAATATATATAGTAGTTCAAAACCTCAATTACATCTAACCACATGAGTGTGCCTAATGGTTCTTCACTTGATAACTTAATCAATTGGTGGGAGTTCAAACCTCACCTTTGGGTATGGAAAGCATTATATGGTCAGTCGTTTACCTTTAAATGGAGGACTCGCTAAGGGATTGATCAATGTTCCCGACGGTAGATACCCTTAGTTTATACTAAAAAAAAAACCTCAATTACATCTTATTTCAAGTTCCAATAAAAATGATCTCAAAACCTCGATCATCAAAAAAAAAAGTTCCAATAAAAAAATAATTGTTGCTAATTTAGCCTTTATATTATTACATTTTAATGTTTTCATACAATTCAAAATTATAACGAACTCATTCAATTTCTTCTCCGTTCTCTTAAAAAGTTCCCTATAAGTTAAAGCTTATAACGAGGACAAAGACTTAGAGGAACATCTTGAGTGATTTCACGCCACTATGGACATCACAGGAATGAAAGACTCACAGAGATGCCGCATATTCACGACTACCTTGACAGGGGAATCGCCATGGCTTGCCACTAGTTAGGTGACTCGAAAACTACTAATGCATTGGCTTGCTTTTTAAAACAAGGGTGAACTGCTGAAAGATTACATCAAAAAGTTTAATGAATTGTTCATGCAAATTGTTAGCTTGAAGGATGAAGTTGTTGTCTATGTCATATGCACCGAATTGCAAAACAACCAATTTTTTTACTTTGTTAACACACAAACTCCCAACAAACTTAGGTGACCTAATTGATTAGGTAAATCTGTACATGAATATATAATAAAGAAAGATGTTTTTCAAGTAAAGAGGGCGATGTTTTCAACCCTAGAGAAAAGGAAAAACGTATAAAAAAATATCGCCTGGTTGATCATACTAGAGATTCTCTTAGGCTGAATGAAAATCTCTCTTGAAGAAGATCACCCTTTCAACTCGGATTCCTAATTCACACCACCTTGACCAAGAGATCCTCCATGATCCTCGACAAGATAATTGCCTTGGACTTCTTACAATTCCCAAATCTCAAAAAACGTTGTACAAATGACAATGTTGATACAACTCGATATTGCAAGTAATGAGATAAAGGACATCATTCGTAGAGGAAAGTTAAAGCTATTGTCATATATTAGGAAAGGCAATTCACGTACAAAACATAACTTTGATGGGATGATTGAAGAGATGGTTGGAAAGACCATAACCACACGGCCTCGTAGAGAACGAAGATTAACCCAAGTCACCTCGACCTAGAGAAGGCAATCGTAGGCTAGTAGGAATACCAATGAGTAAGATACCCGGTATTTTTATTACTACTCATAACCCATTTAATTTATGTACCTTATCTATATTATATAAATTAATATATATTTGTATTTATATTTTATCAGAGATCTGATATCTTATAGATATCTGAAATATTAAAAAATAATGAATATAGGATATAATATCTTAATTCAAGAATTAGATATATTCGGTATCTAATATCCAATATCCACCAACTAAAATAAATTAATTAAAAATACTATAAAAAATGTTTAAACTATAAAATTAAACATATGAATAATACTAAAATAGGCAAAAGTATTGTTGGTACCCCCAACGTATGGGGTCATTTTCATTTATACCCCAAACATTTTTTTTGTCAATTATACCCCCAACGTTTCTCATTTGAATCAATTATACCCCAACCCGACATTTTTTTGTTTTAAGGTCCTTAAGTTTCTATTATTTAGAAATCCTCCATTATCTCAAGATTTTTCTTTCACACGAGTCCCTAACTAATTACAGAACAATTCAGAATGTTTGTCATCTTTAACGAATTGGTCCCTGCAATTGAGAAACCCAAAAAATTGATGGAGATTGTGCCTTAGGGCCAATCATTTTATATGTATGAACATATGTTTTGATTAATTTATGGATGATAAATTATGTCGTTATCATATTATTAGCATGTTTACTGTGATAACAATCCCTGATTAATTATGAGATAATTATTCTAAAACTGTCCCTGGTCGATTATTCATGTGGGAATGTGAATGAACTAAGACCAGCATGACTTCGGTGTATGGAGATACATGCATACGATGCTTTACGAGAGTCACGGTGCAATTATGTAAGGGGTTACAAGTTGCTGGACCAACCCGGAGAGTCCTGCATGGGTTTATTCATTAGCTAGCCTCTCCTGTACAACTGTCACGATGCCCTTAGACCTGAGGTCTTGACTATTCCGGCGTTGTAAATGTCGAACTTTGGTCTAGTCCAACATTGCCCGTAACAGGGTAGCCATACAGGCTAGGTACGGGTTTGGTTGTTTACCGTGCTGAGGAATGTGGTTGACCGAGAAAGAATTTTGTCCCTCATTAAGTTGGGAGATATTTAACTGGCGCCCTCGATGAGTCTGTCCGAAGAATGTGTGGCCACACAAGGAAATGGGACTAACTCAAAAAATCGAGAAAGTTATGGTTTGGATTAAGGATGACTTTCCCGTGCCTTATCCATGACCAAAATATCGTGTGACAATCGGGAATAAGACAAGGTGGTACTAAGGTTTAGTCGTTTTGGTGTTAAAGCAATAAACTCGCGTGTTTTGGGTAGTCGTGATGGCTTGCTAGAGTCCGCTCTCGACTTGTAAGTCATAGAGATGGCTTGCTGCCAACTTCACGTGAGGCCTGCTGAGTCACACACGAGCAGGATCAAGACACCATAATGGGACACGAATTAGGGTTTAATTCTTGGGTCACTTTAGTGACACAATTTAAAACATAGTTGAATGTCTGGGACATGAAGTCTTGTCTTAAATTAAATCTACGTTTGTGATATTTAAATTTGTTAGACAAGTTTAAATATATTAATTGTTAAATAGTTAATTTGATTAATCTATTTACAATTAAATTCTTGTTTAAAATATTAGGGAATAATAAATTGAATAAGCCTCCTAAAAGTTAGGGGATTATTGATTTATTAAATTCTTTAATATTGGATAACATGAAAGCTAGAGGGTGGCGCCTCTTCATGATTTAATTAATAAAAGTTTTTTGTTAATTTAAATCAAGATTTGAATTTGAATTCAAGATTTGATTTTGATTTCAAGATTCAAGTTTGAATTAAAGATATTAAGGTAATATTTTAATTCAATATTGTTAGGGAATTTGAATTCAAGATTCAAATTTGAATTAAAGATATTAGGGTAATATTTTAATTCAATTAGTTAGGGAAATTAATAAGTTAGTTATAACTTCTTAAGAGTTATGGTTGTTATTTTAATTATTAAATTCCTATAAAAATAGAAGGAGGATGCCGCATGGCTTGATCCAATGGTCAAGATTTGATCTTGCATTTTGGATTTCAAGATTGCATCTTGAATTTCAATTTAAGATATTAATGTAATATTTTAATTAGGAATTCAAATCCTCTTGACCAATGGGGATTGGACATTCAAGATTTAGTTTCAAGATTTGATCTTGAAGTTTAAATTTAAATTGCCTTTTAGTTTTGAATTATAATATTAGTGTAATATCATAATTCAAGATTTTAGGAACCCTTATTTCTTTATTTATGTATTCCATAATTTCATGAGTTAGGGAATGTGATTCCCTAACCCTAATGAAACACTATAAATACACACACAAACCCCCAAAGTCGAGTTACCCTTTTAGTTAGACTAAAAATCGACTTCTCCCTAGAGAGAGAGAAAGTCGACCTAACCCTAATAGGATTAGGGTTTTGAGTTGTGTGTGAGGTTTGTTTGTGCACCACCTTCTTGAGTCTTCAAGAACCGTTCTCGAAGATTCAAGATTCGTAGATTTGGTTCCCGTGATCTCTTGGGAAGAAGAGATTGGAGGCTAGCACCTAGGTGTCTGCCAAACTGTTCATGTGGATCACCGACAGAGGAAGGACACGCGTTGCTGAGGACTTCTCGGACTCGCAAGTTTCAAAGCCATCGATTGAAATTTAGGTATACATCTTCCCTTACTAGTATAAACATAGATAGTGGTTCCTGGAAGGAAATTATAGGCTAGGCGAAATTTTTAATTTTACCGTTTTCTTCCGCTGCGCTCGCTCTATAATTTCCCAACAAAAATTTCTCCCCTCTGTTTTTCACAGTTCCAGCAACCACACACAAACTCACCGGTGAGCCTCAAAAACAGAGAAATCAAGCAGAAATACCAATAGCTCTAGCTCCCGGCATTAACACACAATCTCTAGTGACAGTGCCGTCGTGGTCGTCGTCGAAATTGAGAAGTAAAGTAACTTCAAAACCCCTTTGGAGAGAGAGCCAAAATAGAGAAGATGGGTGAGAGAGGCGGTTGTAAGGGATGGAAAAGGGATGAGAACGACGTAATTTAGGGGAGACCAGGAAGTTGAGGACGACGACGAGAAGGACCATGTCGACGGAAACGAGGACAGAGTGGACGGCGATGATGAAGTGTGGTGGTGATGTTTTAAGGTAAGAGAAGGAGGGTTATTAATGGCTTCTAAGGACACGTTTTTTAAAGATGACAAACATTCCGGACTATTATGAAATTAGTTAGAGATTGGGGTATAATTGATTCAAATGTGAAACGTTGGGGGTATAATTGGAAAATTAAAAAACGTTGGGGGTATAACTGAAAATGAGCCCATATGTTGGGGTACCAACAGTGCTTTTTCCTACTAAAAAATTTACATAGTAGGATATTAAATATCCGTTCATTTCAGACATATATAGTTGAGACAATATCTGATATCTACTCAATATTCAATTACTTTTTTTTTTATTTTTCATTACCCTAATTTATGATATCTAGTAACTGATGAATACCAGATATTTTTTATAGGTGGATTCAAACTGTTGGGATATGAGTCCACCCTTTGGTGGATTGGACCCAGTCAAAGGTGATTTAATAATAATAATTGTTATTATTATTAATGGATAAATATCATTAGAGGGGGGAGATTTTTGTGGGGAATATAGTTCAATTATTAATTAATTAATTATTGAAAATATATTTTGATAACTTCCCCACTACTTTAGAATTATCAGTTTTTTGTTTTTTCCTCAATTTGAAACACACGCACGATTTAAGTTTTTTCTCAAGCAGAGAAAAATGACACAAAACGTGAGTGAGAGCAAGAAAAGAGTTTCTTCTGATTTTTGGGAGTTCTTGATGGAAAACTTCCAGTAGTCTCTTTTTTCTTCATCTCCGGTGGATTTGCTGTGTAGACCGTTCGTACGGGAATCCGAGTTCGATTTTGTGACCGGGTCTTTGCGTGGGTATTTGGATTCCGCTATCTAGGTACGCCCTAAATCCTACAGTGGTATCAGAGCATGGTTTCGTTTTTTATCTGACATGGTTGTCATATTTCTGTATGATGTTATATGTATGGTTTCCATGAACATGAACAAGAGTATGTTATGTTTTTGCAATTTTTTTTTTCGTTTTTTGCTATCTCTTTGCTGCTCCTCTGCTCCCATGTATGTATTTAAATTATAGAATCATGACCAAGATATTTTGATTCTGAGTGCATAATGTGGGACGACAATCCAGTGTTGAAATCGTTTTTAATTTTGTATATAACTTGATTTTTTCGAGTTCTGAAAAGTGAGTTTCCAGACTATGAAAATTATACCAATGCGTAGAGCATGAAAAAACAAATTTTGATATAAAATTTGCATGAAACGGAGTTCCGATGAGAAAGTTATGGCTCTCAGAAGCTTCTGGAATCTGAATTTCATGTGCAGTGCTGGAGGTTGACCGGGTCTTTGCGTGGGTATTTGGATTCCGCTATCCAGATACGCCTGAAATCCTACACAAACAAATACCCTTAATACCTGGTCTAAGTTGTCATGCCTATAAGCGAGATAAGGAAGTGAAGCAGATGGCGATCATTGATGTAATTGTTGGGAGATTGATGAAGGGGAGATATGCAATCTCAAACAAAAAAGCAAATAACTAAGAATCCAAACTCCAGAGCGATGAAATTAAAGATTGCAACCCCCATCATGTTCACGGCTAATGATGTACGCCACACAAAACTCATAGGATGTTTTCACAAACACTGAAAAAAATTACAAAAACTTTTGTACATTATACTTACAAAAAATGTCTAAATCAATGTTCAAATGTTGAAGCCTTCAAGCATAAAAAAATACTTAGAGAGAGACGGATCATTTAATTAGTTGAAAAATAAATACATTAATTATCAATACTTGTCTCTAATTAATCCTTGTCGTCCTCGTGAATCTCGTAGAGAATCACAATTAGGGCCACTATGAATGCAAAATCCACGTTGGGATACACTGTGACACTGAAGCTGTCTTTCCCAATTAATACGCTTGAAACTGTATGCTTCTTGTGCATCTGCAACAATAATAATATATAGTTATATACTAACAAATTTTTAGATTATTTTCACCAAACTGATTAAGCGATAATTAAATATTGGCCAAAGTGTAAAGTTGGTCACGTATTTTGTGCTTAGTTTCCAATTTGACTGTATATTTTTTGGTGTATTTTTATCTCATATTTTTGGGTCAAGTAATCATGTGCAAAATTAATCTCATCTTTTTTTGTCATAAATTTGGTCTCATATATTTAGATTAGGTGTTGTAAATTTTAGAGGAAACCTGTCATACAAAATCAGCAACAAATAAATAGTGGGGGCACAATTTCTTTAAAGACAGAGATCATATTGTCAAAGCCTATATTCTTTTTCTAACAAAAAATGAGTTCAAATTCAAAGACTAAATCATCACTAAAGATCAAATAGTTGATAATTTCATAGACCAAATCATATATTTCGATTATTTAATAATTGATCAGTTGATTCGGTATAAATTTTAGATCTCCTCTAAAATTAAAGAGCTTGATAAGTAATTAATTACCTGGGCAACAATGGTATCGGATTCACCAGCATAAACAATGCAAGAACGGTCAAGCCAACTACCTTTGACCCTAAAGTCACAAACATCTTGTTTGGTGTTAGTTGCTAAGAACACATCCAATTTGGTCTTAAATTGGAGAATAGATGATTTCTTCAGTGTAAACACAAGATCACTAGCTTCAGTGCTTTTACCCTTAAAAGCTTGCCATCTGTCATGTATTGTCATTATCTGCGTCATTAATCAATTCATTAATCTCAATCTTTAATTCCGACAATAAAAAAAAAATCCTACTATATATAAGAGCGTGAAATTATGAATGGTGTTGTTGTTTTTTTTTTTTTTTTTNTATGAATGGTGTTGTTGTTTTTTTTTTTTTTTACAAAAGTACTCACTTCATCACCAAACTTTACATCAACTGTCAATTTCGTCCTTAGTCTTTTTTTGCGGTCAATTTCATCCTCAATGTTTCACATTTTTGTCAATTTTATCTTTTGACTAACTTCTGTCAATAAATTAACAGCGGACTGCATTCTATTTTTTAATCTAAGTTAAGAGTTGAGTTTCTTAAACTATTGATTTTACGTGATATTATATATCATTAGTCACGTAGATTCTGTCGATAATATTTGACTAAAGTAAGAACAAAGGATAAAATTGACCAAAATATGAAATATTGGGGACGAAATTGAGAGTTGGTATAAAGTTTGAGGACGAAATTTGTACTTTTGCCTTTTTTTTTTTAACAAGTGAAGAGAAAGTCTATCATTTTAGTCATTAAATTTGTAACAAGTGAGTATATTGTACTATTCTCTTTTGCTCCTTTATTAAAACTTCTTATGTGTGTGGGAAAAAAATTAATCATTTCATGAATAATTTAAAAATTTAAAATAAATAATTTAGTCCTTAAATTATTATAATTGCAAATGATTTAATTCTTAGGTCAAATTCAAATTTAGTATAAATTCAGAAACTAATAAAAAGTAAAATCAATTCAAATTCAGAAATCAAATTGTTATTAAAGACCAAATCGTTGATAATTAAAATATTTCAAAGATTAAATAATATATTTTAATATGTATACTCAAAGTTCAAATAGCAAATTTTCTCAATTATGAATGATCTCTTATATATTTCCACGCATGCATACAATCTATGTAGGCCAAAAACTTATTTTGGTCTCTAATATTTCCCTAAAGTTTCATTTTGGTCTCTAAAGCTTTTTTAGTTCTATTTTAATCCCTAAAGTTTCTAAAAAGTTCTATGGTTAGTTTTGTTAGCCAATTTTCATCCACATTTTTGGTTAAAAAAGAAAAGAAAAGAAAAGAGAAAATGTCTCACCTTCCCAACAATTTTATTTTTTTTACATTAATGTCCTTTTCTTTTTGTAGTAGAAAATAAGTGGTTAAATCGACTAACCATTTGATTCTTTTTTTTTTCACTTTTTGATCATATTATAAAAATAAAAAAAATCTTAATGCAGAAAAATAAAATTGTTGAGAAGATGAAAGTCAATTTTCTCCTTTCTTCTCTTTTTTTAACCGAAAAAAAAATGATGAAAATTGATGAGAGACTAAGGTAGAATTTCTTAGAGACTTCGGCAATCAAAACAGAATGAGAAAATCTTCCGGGATCGAAACAAAACTTTAAATAAACATTAGAGATCAAAATAAGCTTTTGGCCATATATATATATACTAGACGGACCGGACCGGCCGGTCGAACCGGTTGGACCGCTACCCGAAGACACAAGCGAGTTGGTTCAACCATTTGAACTGGAATGATGGTTGGACCGAATTGGACCAGAAATAACCGGCCAAGAACCGAAAAACCGGAACCAACCGCTGGACCGGACCGGCGGTTCTGAATTTTTTTTACAAAAAATCATTTTTGCTCCTTGTAAGGATTGAACCCATGCCGTTTCTTCACACTCCCAGCACCTTTACCATCTCAACTGTGAGGCTCTGTTAGCTTTTTCTTACCAATTGTTTTACTTATCTAATAAATTAATAGATTTAATGCATCTCTTAGACCCAAAAAAAAAATATAGAGGGTTTATATTTAATATATTAAAAATAATTATTTATTACGTCATCCGGTTCAAACATCCGGTCCGACCGATTCAACCGATCTGACCGTGAACCGAACACTTGTCCGAGTCTTTGTCCGGTTCGGTTATGACAACACTGCTTTGCGTGCCCTAACGGGCACGCAAATATGTATGTAAAATAAATAAGTGACTAAATTGTTAACTTAGTAAAGAAAGAGAGACCAAATAGTAAATTTTCTCTTATTTTTAATTTCATAGATTATAATTTTAAACATAGACAACCAGAAAGGGATGAAGCTATATAATATACTAGCTAGGTGTGAATTCATGAACTAAATAGCACGTTTCCTCTTTAAATCTCTTCTGATCAATAATTTTTTGAATATATATATACTAGGGACTTTGCGTGCCCTAACGAGCACGCAAATATGTATGTAAAATAAATAAGGGACTAAATTGTTAACTTAGTAAAGAAAGAGAGACCAAATAGTAAATTTTCTCTTATTTTTAATTTCATATATTATAGTTTTAAACATGGACGACCAGAAAGGGGTGGAGCCATATAATATAAGATATAATATAAGATATACAGTACCTTGCGGCGGAGAGTGACGATGGGATTATCAGCGGCGTCGTTTAAGACACGCTGGTCACGAAGCGACAGGACGGAGGCTTTGAGTTTGAAAACGACGTTGTTTTTTGTGTCGGTTACGACAAAGTTGCCGTCGGCGATGGACATGACTTTCCTGATAATGTTAAGATCCACAGGGTAAGGAGCACAATACTGAGGCCCCAATATGGGCGTTGCGTTATTCACACTCACAGGGCAACCATACATCTTGATTATTGATCGCAATTCTCAAGTTTTTTCAAAACTCATCACATACAACACAAAAAGATGATTAATTACATACACAAACCTCAAATAACATTCAATTAATTAATTAGTTAATTAATTAGCCTCATTGATCAACTTCCCTCGTTTTATATTAATGGCTGATATATACACCTGATCCGAAGAAGTAGCAACTACCACATACGTACGACGAGACTGAGGTGAGAAATTATTAAATTGACTTTTCTTTTCTTTTATCTTTTCAGTAGTTTATTTTTTAATAAATATATATCTATGAGAGAAAATCTATTATTTGGTCTTTAAATTTATACTGAATTAATTAATTAGTCTCTGAATAATCAAAATACATGATTTGGTCTCTGAAATATTTCAATTATCAACTATTTAGTTCTTAATATAATGACGATTTGGTCCTTGAATTTGAATTAATTTTATATGTTTTGGTATATGAATTTGTACTAATTTTATATTTTTTGGTCCCTAAATTTATGCTAAATTAATTCTATTTGGTCCCTTAATTTGAATTAATTGTATACCTTTTGGTCCTTGAATTTGTACAAAATTTATACAATTTGATCCTCGAATTTGCACTTTTTGTCCTTGAATTTGAGCCAAGGACCACATTGTTGACAATTGTAATAATTCAAGGACTGGATTGTATTTTTTTTATTATACAGGGACTGATTAGTTGACTCGTATCAATTTTAATCGTCTATAGTACTTTAGGGGTGTAATGCAGAGAGAGAGAGAAATAAGGTAGAGAGAGAAAGTGCATGATAATTTTTTTCTGGAGTAAACTCCCAAATTGGTCCCTTGATTATTGGGTCGCTGACAAATTGGTCCCTGGTTTATGGAAATTGACAAATAGGTCCCCGAATTTTATTAACTTTAGTCAAATTGGTCCTTCCGTTAAGTTGTCGTTAGCCAAGACGATGACGTGTCCGTTAACTGCTGACGTGGCACGTTAATTGCCACAAAAAAAAAATCAACTGTGCGTGCCACATCAGCATTAATAATAATAAAAAAATATTTCATTCAAAATTCAAATAGGTCCTTGAGTTATATTTTTATCTCATTATTCTCAATTACCCCTATTTTTCATCATCTTCATTCATTTTAATCCCAAATCCTCAAAATAATATCGTAAAGTGTCCCAAAACTCTTCCAAACATTCCAGTTTAGTCCTTAAAAGTATTAAAAACCCTAAAACCTAAACCCTAAACCCCAAACCCTAAACCCTAAACCCTAAAACCCCAAACCCTAAACCCTAAAATCCCAAACCCCAAATCCTAAAACCTTAAACCCTAAATTCTAAAACCCCAAACCCCAAACCCTAAAATTCCAAACCCTAAACCCCAAAACCCCAAACCCTAAAATCCTAAACCCTAAACCCTAAAATCATAAACCCTAAAACCCTAAAATCCTAAAATTGTAAAGTGTCCCAAAATTCTTCCAAACATTTCAATTTAGTCCTTAAACTCTAAAACCCCAAATCTTAGAACCCCAAACCCTAAAACCCCAAACCCTAAACTCTAAAACCCCAAACCCCAAAATCCCAAACCCCAAACCCTAAAACCCAAAACCCCAAACCTGGATCCTAAAATCTCATACCCCAAACTCTAAAACCCTAAACCCCCAAACTCTAAAACCTCAAACCCCAAACACAAACCCTAAACTCTAAAACCCCAAACCATCAGAATTGTGACTGTACATTAAAGTTCAACAATTGTGATGTGCAACAGTATTATTCAAATCAGTCCCCGAATTTATCAAAATAGTTCAATATGTTAGACAAATTGGTCCTCTAATTAAATGAATAGATAATAAACCAAAGAGTTTAGGGTATGGGATTTTAGGTTTTGAGGTTTGGGGTTTTAGAGTTTGGGGTTTGGGGTTTTAGGTTTTAGGGTTTGGGGTTCAAGGTTCAGGGTTTGGGATTTTAGGGTTTGGGGTGTGTTTGAGTTTGGGGTTTGGGGTTTAGGGTTTTAAAGTTTAGGGTATGGGATTTTAGGGTTTGGGGTTTGGGGTTGTAGAGTTTAGGGTTTAAGGTTTTAGGATTTGGGGATTTAAAATTTAGGGTTTAAGGTTTTAGGATTTGGGGTTTGGGATTTTAGGGTTTTGGGTTTGGGATTTTAGGGTTTAGGGTTTGGGGTTTTAG
>QANZ01052775.1:19463-70230 GCA_003254925.1 Chamaecrista fasciculata | reverse complement strand
TTTTTTTTTTTTTTTTTTTTTTTTTTTTTTTTTTTCAGTTTTCCAATTGCTGAGTTAACAGACACGTCATCATCTTGGCTAACGGCAACTTAACGGAAGGACCAATTTGACTAATGTTAGTAAAATTCGGGGAGCTATTTGTCAATTTTCATAAATCAGGGACCTATCTGTCAGCGACCCAATAATCCAGGGACCAATTTGGGAGTTTACTCTTTTTTTCTGTTTATAATTAGTTGACTAATTTAATATTTAAGGCTAAATTGCAAAAACACTCCCTGAGTTTTAGGTTAAGTGCACATAATACCCCTAAGTTTTAAAATTGTGCAAAGAGGACGCTTGAGTTTTTAATTTTGAGCAATTAACACTCTTCTGTTAACTTGTCATCCAATTTCACTATTAAGTGTCACCTCTACACATTTTGAAATGGCTAAAGTCCTATTTTGGTTCATCAAGTTTTCACAATTTCGTTTTAATCCCTCAAATTTTCAAAAGTTCCACCTTTGATGCTTAGCTAGTTTCCATCCACATTTTCCATTTAAAAAAAATAGAAAATTAATTTTCATCACCCAAAAGTTTTAATTGTTTGCATGAAAGTTTTTTTCCTTTTATAATAGGATCAAAATGTAAGAAAAATAAATAAATGAGAGTTTTAGTGGATTTCACACCAAAATAAAAAGAAATTAAACCAAAAGAAGAACACAGACCACGCTGATTACATCTGGTGCTCCTCCACGAACGTCGTCTGGCCGATTCCCTGGAACCATTGTTCCTTCTTCCGCTTCTACTTCAGCCACACAAATCTCGTCGTATGGTTGTGTCCCATCTCTACGATGTCGTCTAAGGGAAGCAAGTCCTTCAGGAGGTGTAGATCGCCGAGAAGCTGGTTCGATTTCTTCTTGCAGATCGCTTTGCCGTGGAAGATCTCGGCCTCTTCTCTGTGGTGAGCGATTTGCTGCGTCGTCATTTTGGATTTGGGGATTTGGTTGAAGGGCAAAACTTATATTAAGTTCTCTAATCGACATTTGACACGTGACAAAAATTTTATAAATGGCCAATCATGATAGAGAGAATATTAAACACCACTTTTTGCATGACCAACCATTGAAGAGAGAAAATGTAATTAAAATTTATGATTGGAGGAACTTCATATCAAGAATATAAACAACTTGATATAAGTTTTTTTCTTCGTTGAATTAGGGTTTTTTCGTCCGACTGCGTTGCTTCTTTTTTTTTTTTAAATTTTTTTATTTTGGTGTGAAATCCACTAAAACCCTCATTTATTTATTATTCTTACGTTTTGATCCTTTTATAAAAGGAAAAGAACTTTAATGCAAAAAATTAAAATTTTTGGATGATGAAAATTATTTTTTTTTCTTTTTTTAATGAAAAAGTGGATGGAACTGATTAAGGACTAAAAATGGAATTTTTGAAAAATTGAGGGATTAAAATGAAACTTTGAACAAACTTGATGGATCAAAATAGGACTTTAGCTTTTTCAAAATGTGCTTAGGTGGCCCTTAACAGTGAATTTGAATGACAAGTTAACAGAAGAGTGTTAATTGCTCAAAATTAAAAACTCACAGGTCCTCTTTGCACAATTTTAAAACTCAAGGGTGTTATGTGCACCTGACCTACAACTCAGGGGATGTTTATACAATTTAGCTTAATATTTAATACAACATTCATTGCTGAGGATTCTCTCTTTTCCGGACCCAAAAGGAAAGAAAACCAATAAAGGAAAGAAATCAAAACTGATGATCTTTTCATAGTTTTTCTTAATAAATATATATGTGTGTGTGTGTGAGAAAATCTATTATTTGGCCTCTAAATTCATACAAGTCAACTAATCAATCTCTTAATAAATAAAATATATTATTTGATCCTTGAATTTGAATTAATTTTATACTCTTTGCTCCTGAGTTTGTACTAAATTGATATTATTTTTTCTCTAAATTTGAACTAACTTTATATTTTTTTTCATTGAATTTATCTTAATTTATACTTTTTGATCTCTGAATTTGTATGTTTTGGTCTTCCAATTTTTTCATGTGTACGTTTTGGTCTCTACTATTTGATCTCTGTATTTGTATGTTTTGGTCTCTAAAGTTGACCCAATTACCAAAATGTTGATAATTGCAATGATTCAAGAATTGAGTAGTCCATTTTGATTATTCTTAATACTAGTTAGTTGATTCGGTGTAAATTCAAAAACTAAATAATAGGTTTTGTCTTATTTATCTTTTAATTATCTATTATTTATATTAAATTGGATAAATTCCACTAAGACCCCCTGAGTTTTCAATTGTGCTCACTTAGGACCCTTGAGTTTTAAATTTTGATACATAGGTTCCTTGAACTTTCAACTTTGCTCACTTAAGCCCCCTAAATAACCTCATTTTTTTAAAAAACTCAACGGTCTTAGGTGAATAAAATTGAAAGCTCAAGCCTTGTCTGTCAAGTTTTATAACCCAGAGATCCTAAGTGAGTACCCTTAAAAACTCAAGAGGTCTATTTATCAAATTTTAAAACTCGGGTCATTTTCTACCCCCTAACCTAAAACTAAAACTTAAGGAGGTGGTAGTGTAATTTTGCCTTTTAAATTTTTATTATTTTCTGTGGAAGAGGAGTGTGGATCTATATTATTTTCTCTGGTCTTTTATGTTTGGGCCAAAATATTATTCACTGGTCTGCTCGTACTCAGAGTACACAACTTCAATACCAAAACTTGTATCATACGTATCTATGAGACATCGATTTAGATTCAATTTCGACTCGTAATGCTCAAACAATTTTGGTTATTTTGTTCATAATAATGGCCGTGCTTTTGAAATCACGGATCGATGATGTTAATTGTTAATCGCTATCGTAGAAATTCCAAGCGCAGGAATCAGGTGCGTCCGTTCGAATTATTTCTTCGTTATTGTGACTCTGCCAATCAATCTGGAAACAGAGATGTTGAACAGAATCTAATTATTTGTTATAGAACTGTAGATCAATGTTTCATTTAGAAGAATTAAATGAGGTGGGAACTTATAAGGATGTAGAGATCTGCTTGCGCAACCCAATTAATGTGAATGCAGATGAACTGTTTGATGAAATGCCTGTGTAGGAACTTGCTTCTGAATCGTCATATCTTTATTTACGCGTTTTAATGAGTATATAGGCACTTGAGATGCTATTTCTGTATTAGAAAATTGGCCTCAATTTCCAGGCATCAAGACTACGTTATTCTTTCAGGTTCATTGGATTGGAGGCTCAGATCATACATTGCCAGATCATATAATCTATAGGGAAATAAAGGCCAAACAAAGCACAATATCACAAGGTATGACATACTTAAATGCTTTTATAAGTAGGATATTGTGAAACATGTTTGGCTGTTAAGCATGCTCTGAAACTGATTGAAGGTCCCATAAACTCGAGTGTAGTCTCTTTGTATGTACTCTAGTTAGTCCCTACTATTATATAATCAGGTTCTTTTAACTTTCACTAAATATGTAGTTTACACTTTAGCATTTTAGTTCCCCCTTCACTATTAACTTTCCACTAAAATATAGAGAAATAGATAAACATTGAACCACATGAAGCCTATCTAAAGTTAATATAATTTTTTTCTTAAAAAACTTAAAAGAAAATCCTGTGAGAGTGATTTTCGTATATTCCCTACCTTGCCACTTACCAGCTTCTTTTTTATTTTTTTTTTCTGGCTGCATAAAATAAAACAAAGGGAAGAAAGGTGGGTAACAGCAGGGCATTTATTTGCTTATTTTTTGATATTGGTTATTATGGAGAAATATCACTTGTGAATTGCCCAACTCACTTGGCTGTGAAAAGTTGCTACAGATGAGCATGGGAGCATTTGATTACACAGACTAGTGCTTTCCCACGTGTATATCTAAGCCAATTTTGCTACTATACATGTATAATATATTTGGAATATGATATATTTTACTTTTCAAAAGTTGAAACTTAGATTACAAAATAGTGAAATACAAAATGCAACAAAATATAAATATCATTACACAATAAAAGCTTGAATATTTAGGTATAACTAAAAATGTTATATTGTATTTAATGCGAATATTAAACATGTATGTATGAAATATAATTCCAATTTATTTTTAAAAAATATAGATACTTTAGAAACATCCATTCTAATTTCTTTTAGAAGAATAAGGTAGAGAGATTTTGGCGATATCATTTAGTGGTTATCATTCTAAACTTGATTAGCACTAATCTGTCTACCTTCTTCCACTTTCGACTTTTCTATGTCTTGACTCTTGAGGTGACTGCTTAATTAAGCATACACGTATTAAAGCCCAATAAAGTCTCTCTTTAATCAAGGGATATTCCATTTTTCATATTAATTAGGATTTGGTTCTTTATAACGTATTGCAATAAATATATATATATATATATATATGTATATGTATATGTATATATAAGGGTAACTAATACATGGAAGTGTATATATGTTTGTAAATGAATAGAGTTTAGATTATATTCATATAAAATCTGAAAAAGAAAAATAATTAATATTTCATGGAAGAGGATGGAAATGAATCCTCTAAAATACTTTACAACACAATAAAAAAAACTGAATGTAAAGAATAATGCAATGTATGAAAATCAATTTTTTATTCCATATTTTTTCTAAATTTAATAAAAAAGTTATACTTAAAAAAACTTTAGAGGATTACTATTTCACAAAATATAATGTATTATAACTGAGTTTGTCGGTGCATAGGAACTTCTTACTAGTGAGAAAGACTGTTTTAATTTATAATCAGGCCTCACAGGTTAATTATTGCCAAGATGAAGATCCTTATAAGTAATTACTGATTATGGTGAGACAAATGATAATAAGAGGACAAGCTCCTTAGTACCGTGCAAAAGAAAAAATAGAGAAACTTGTTGCCACATAGGCATGTGATGTGAGTTAATCACTGAGCAGACACAAGCATCATGTGACACCCATATAGCAATAAAAGGGCATAAATAATTGTTGGGTCTGGAAATAAACTGCACTATAGTTCAAAAAATGTTAGTGAGACGATGAGTCTTATCAGAAAAGTGGCATCTTAATTGAAGACATGAAAATGAAAGCTAAGTCTATTGTCACTATTCTATTCAATTGTCTCCATTACCCCATGTTCAATTACATGCCACGTATATATATATATATATATATACATATGCAAACAACATTACATTCTTCTTAAAGATTATCCCGAGTACGTAATTTGTCTTATTAGACATGA
Organism: Chamaecrista fasciculata; assembly: GCA_003254925.1. Taxonomy (NCBI): domain Eukaryota; kingdom Viridiplantae; phylum Streptophyta; class Magnoliopsida; order Fabales; family Fabaceae; genus Chamaecrista; species Chamaecrista fasciculata. Next base: position 64,969 of record QANZ01052775.1, on the reverse strand, counting down.
TAAACTGGAAAATGACTGGCACTTACCTAGTTCACCGGAGGGGGCTGCACGAGCCAAGACTTGAGTAAAGACCTGCAAAAGCTTCACAGGGGGGCCCTGCGAAGTGTACTCCGACGCTCAAGTTAGTAAGAGAGTAATCAGAGAGTGAGAGAGTTTTAGAGTGTAAGAAGTAGCTAACCTTGAACTGGTGAAATGGGCTCTATTTATAGAGCAGGGAGGAGAGAGGTGGTCAGCGTGCGGGGCGGACCACGTTCTGGGCACGATCTCCACCAGCGAAGATGGTGGAGACCGAGATTTGCGGAGCAAGGCAATCGTGGGAGATTGCGTGTTGTGTTTCTAGGCGGGCGCCTAGAAGCTGGAGATCGTGGGTATGAACGAGTCAGTAACCCACGATCTCCCGTAGCGTGGATTGCGGAGCGGGGCAGTCGTGGGTGGCCACGTGTCATTTGGGGGACGGGCGCCAAGACCCAGGATGGACCATGAGCGCCCCCAAGTGAGTTTAGGGCGCCCGACTGACTCGAGGGCGCTTCGCAAGGTGCGGAGGGGAGAAGAGGCCCGGTGCGAGGGCCGTTTAGGCGTACGCCCAAATAGTGATGTATCAAGACATAAATACAAGATGTGTGGCTAAGATGCAAATAAACTACTTTTCAAGTTCTGGTCAACAAATTTTCATTCTCATTTTGTTCCTCATATTTCAAATTCATCCAATAATCAAATCCCTCTTTAATGAGTCGCTGACTTAGCTAACCTATCTAATGACATGACATATCATTAAACTTCCCTAACTAAATTCAGTAATTAACATATAATCAAGGTTTAGAATCTGAAGGACTAGACTGCAGGATGGATTTGAAACGTGAGAGAAATCAAAGTGAAATTGAAAGTCTAGCTGTGTAATTGCTAGATATACCAAAACATATACAAACATACATATGTAGTATATACATACATATATATATATATTATCACTCATTTCAAAAGTTTGATCAAAAGCTTTTTCTGTGAGCTGAATTGAAGAGTACTTGCTATCTAATTTCTGACAAAGAGGAGGGAAGATGATGATGAGAAAAGAGATATTATAGAAAATATTAATTAGTCCTTTAAGTGCACCTAACAATTTAGTTCTGCTTTGAGAGGAGGGTAAATGAGCTGTGTACTGACTCATCTACCACTTAGGTCGTTTTCAATAATAAAACATACAAAAAAACTAATTGAAGATGAGGCAAGTTCAATAGTGCTTCAATGAGAACGACATTTTCTGTACGTAATATATGCTGATGAGTTGCTATCAAAGGTTATTGCTTTGTGAGAAATCTGGATCCAAAACTAGATTCAAACCTTTCCATTCACTTATATTGATATCTTTTAGATAATGATGTTGCTACAGTGTTTGCATGGTTCTCTTAGGACTAAACTAATGATTAACTTGTTTTATGATTTGTTATATTGTTGTTCTCCTAGATAAACATTTAGTTTTGGTTTTTAAGAATTAATATAAATATGCATTTCTATAAAAAAAAAATATATATAAATATGCATGAGTTCTAAAAATACTAAAAGAACTAACTTGTAACAAATTCATTATTTCATAAATTAACATGTGAATTCTTTGTGATTTTTAAGAACGTCTAGAAGCCAAATAAATCTAACGATCCATGATTAGAAGTACCAACTAGGTTATTTTTAATTTTATGCAACATTTGGGTTTTTCCACATCAAAATTAACATCCAGCTTAGAATTTCAGCTTTGATATGTTTATGCAACATTTGGTTGGTTTTGTTATATTGAATTTGTTATGTTCATGCACCTCCTGCAGGTTTATATAATGGTGAACATGCACCTCCTGCAGGTCTATATGTATATGTCATATTCTATACTATGGTCATAACATAATCAAATAGTTTAACCAACGTTTTCCCACATGATCTTTTCAAATCTCACAAGTTCAAATTGTATATGCTTTATCCAATATTTNTTAGTCGGATTCCATAACAGTCAATAGATCCGTCGTCCTCTGTTTTAGCCAGACGTGTACTGAATTGAAACACCACTTTATAATCGTGTGGAGTAGAACGAAATGAGCCAGTATTGGACCCGACACCAAACTGCGAAATTATGTATACAGCCCCCTCTTTAATTGTATTTTTGAATTTCTTCATGAACAGACTTTTAACGGTCGCGCCAATCGTGACATTCTGCATTTACATTAGAAACAAATAAACTGATGCAGAACTCCATAAACATACATATAAATAGGTCAATTGCTATACCTCACGGTCACATAGCACCATCTCGAGACTTCCTTCCGTATCAGGGTTAGGGTCCTTCCCGTATGGTCGAAGGGACCAAAGCCGAACCACGCGAACCTTGATCTTGTAATTCCCTCCTGGCCGTATGGGACCTATAGACCTAACACTGTCAAAAGTACCAGCCATTTTCAAAACACGAGTATGCTTATTAATTGTAACAATATTAACGATTCTGATGTTTGTTGTGCTACCAATCTACGTTAGTATGAAATATATACTATACAAATTGCAATTTCGTAGGCGCCAATTAGTATATGTCATGAATGTGTGCATTGATGGATATTCAGCAGCTATCCGTTTTTAACATATGATGTCTGCCAAATGCTTCATTTGTATTCATCCTCATTATGTCCATATTCACACTACCAAAAACATTCCATATATATCGCACACCAAAATCAATTATAGGGACACCAAATCAATGCACATCAATGCACATGACATGGATCCGAATCATCCTTTGAAATCAACCATTGACTCTTGAACATTACATTTTGGTGTGTGACGAAATGCCATATTGGGTGAAGCATTTAAGCAAAAATTTAATTTTTGCCACATGGCGTTCGAGAGGGATTTGAGGCCAGGACACGTGTCAGCATATGCTTCATGCACTCAGCTTTTATATATTATAATAGATGGCTGATATATTGATCCTGATCCGAAGAAGTCGACGAGACTGAGGTGAGAAATTAATAAATTGACTTTTCTTTTCTTTTTTCTTTTCAGTGGTTTCTTTTTTAATAAATATAAATATATATATATCGGAGAAAATTAATTATTTGCTCTTCAAATTTATATTGAATCAATTAATTAGTCTTTGAATAAGCAAAATACATGATTTGGTCCCTGAAATATTTCAATTATCAACTATTTGGTTCTTAATAACGATTTAATCCTTGAATTTGAACTAATTTTATACGTTTTGGTCTCTGAATTTGTACTAAATTAATGTTATTTGATTTTTGAATTTGAATTGATTTTATACTTTTTGGTCTCTAAATTTGTACAAAATTAATTCTATTTGGTCCTGAATTTGAATTAATTGTATACTTTTTTATCTTTAAATTTGTACAAAATTTATTCTATTTGATCCTCAAATTTGTACTTTTTATCCTTGAATTTGACCTAGGGACCAAATTGTTGACAATTGCAATAATTCAAGGACTGGATTGTATATTTTCATTATTGAGAGACTGATTAGTTGACTTGTATCAATTTGGATCGTCTATAATACTTTAGGGGTGTAGTGTTGAGAGAGAAAGAAATAAGGTAGAGAGAGAAAATGTCAGTAGAACACATATTTCTCTTTATTTATTTTTATTTCTCTCACAGAACTACATCTAATTCACCGTAAAAGATTCAAATTGTGACTTATATGGATATGGATTCAGAGATCAAATAATAGATTTTTTTTTTTACAATTAGTTGACTAATTTAAATATTTAATGCACCATTCATTGGTGAGGATTCTCTTCTTTCCATACCAAAAGAAAAAAAAAAACCAATAAAAGAAAGAAATCAAAACCGATGATTTTTTCATAGTTTTTCTCCCTAAATTAGTATTAAATTAATATTTTTTTATTTCTGAATTTAAACTAATTTTATACTCTTTGCTCTTGAGTTTGTACTAAGTTGATAGTATTTTGTCCCTGAATTTGAATTAATTGTATATTTTTTGGTTTCTGAATTTGTACAAAATTTATACTATTTGATTCTCGAATTTGTACTTTTGTCCTTGAATTTGACCTAGGGACCAAATTGTTAATAATTGCAATAATTCAAGGACTGAATTATATATTTTGATTATTCAGGGACTGATTGGTTGACTCGTATCAATTTAGATTGTTTATAGTACTTTAGGCGTTTATAGTACTGATTGGTTGACTCGTATCAAATTGTTAAAAATTACAATATCTATTCATAATATATGTCATATATGATATTATATTCTATTGTTTCCCATGATAAAGTTACAAAAAATTGATTTTATATTCGAAAATTTATGAATAAGTGTGTGTGGGTGTCGTACGAATGTCGGATACGACACATGTTTGACACAACGACACGCTATTAAAATGAAGTGTCCATGCTTCATAGATAATTGCAATGATTCAAGGATTGAGTAGTGCATTTTGATTATTCAGTAACTAATTAGTTGATTTAGTGTAAATTCAAAGACCAAATAATATGTTTTCTCTTATTTATCTTTTAATTAGGATTGAATCCTCTAAAGTTCCTTTCTCTACATTTCTTGTGGAGTTAGAGAGAAAAAGGAAGAAGAAGAGAGAGAAAACATGAAATTCATAAAATAAAAATAGGCAAAACACCCTTTTGTGCCCTTAACGTTTGCGGTGATTTTCAGTTATGCCCTTAACGTTTCATTTGTGTCAGTTGTGCCCCCAATGTGAAATGTTAGTTTCAATTATGCCCCCACCCTCGTTAGTGTACCGTTTTTCAGAACTTTTGAGCTTCGATCCGTGTTCATTTGAGTTTGTTTTGATAAATGATTTTATGGGTATTCATTTTCGGCTCCTAAGTATCATTTTGCACATGAAAATTTTGAGAAAAATGCTTCGTTTTGTTGCATTTCGTTTTGGTCCTTTTTGGGGTTCATCGGGTCCGATTTTCTTCAGATTTTGGGCTACTTTGAGCTTAATCTTTGAAATTGATCCAATGAAACAAGTTTGTGATGTCCGAAAATTAAAGCCCATATGAAATCTGATCAAAATCAAGCTCAAATCGTGCGAAAATGGTGTTTTTTTTTTGTGGATGATTGAAATTGGGGGCATAATTGAAACTAACGTTTCACATTGGGGGTACAACTGACACAAATGAAACGTTAGGGTCATAACTGAAAATTGTTGTAAACGTTAGGGGCACGAAAGGGTGTTTTGCCAATAAAAATATGCAAATCCATATTTTCTCTTTATCTCTCTTCTTTTCTCTTCCTTTCTCTCTCTACTCCATAAGAAATGTAGAGGAATGAACTCTACAGGATCCATTTCGCTTTTAATTATCTATTTTTTATTTTAAATAGGCTAAATTGCATTAAGACTCCCTGAGTATTCAATTGTGCTCACTTAGGACCCTTGAGTTTTAAAATTTGATAGTTAGGTTCCCTGAACTTTCAACTTTGCTCACTTAAGGCCCCTAAATGACCTCATTTTTTTTAAAAACTCAACGGTCTTAAGTGAATAAAATTGAAAGCTCAAGGAGTTTGTCTGTCAAATTTTATAACTCAGGAATCTTAAGTGAGCACAATTGAAAAGTCTAGGGGCCTCATTGTCAACTTGGTCATTTTCTACCCCTAACCTAAAACTAAAACTTAGGAGGTGTTAATGTAATTTTGCATTTTAAATTTAATTACATTTTTTTAATTATTGTTCATTTGTTTGTGGAAGAGGAGTGTGGGTCTATATTATTTTCACTGGTCTTTTATGTTTGGGCCAAAATATTATTCATTGGTCTGGTCTAGACCTGATAGCGGGTCGGGCTCGCTAAAATATGAGCCGAGCTTTAGGGGTAATAACACTTAAAAAGTAGGCCGGAACCTAGACCCGAATCCGTTTTTATTCGGGCTGGGCTTGGTCCGTTTTTAACGAATATAAGCCCGTTTCAGACTCATTTTTTTTAAATTTTTTTAGTTTTTCAAAATTATATAATCATTTAATTAAATATTTCATTTCATATTTTATATTCCCTAATTTATGCATAAAAGAATCATACAATAAAATTTAAGTTACAATTCAAACAATTTAAATTTCATAACTTATAAAGTTATCAAGTTTACCCAACAAACATCATTTTGTATGAAGTGTTTTTAGTTATTTTCTACTCATATTTAATTTTAATTTTTTTTAACTCTCATATATAGATTAATTAATAATTATATTATATACAATAGATATTGTATTTTATGAATTATAAAATATTTTATTTTACAATACAATATATACAATTATCTTATTTTTCTTTAAACTCACATTGTCCTACAAAATTTATATATTATATATTATATAATACACATTAATTACTTTGCAATATAATAATATAGATGTACATTTTATAATATATTTTACTTAAAATTATAAAATATATATATATTATTCGGGCTCGGGCTTTCGTGCCGGACTTGAAAAGAAGCTCGAGCACGGCCCGGATAATATTCGGCCTCTTTAAATTCGGACCCTTTTTTGTTTAGGCTTTAATTTTCGGGCTCATATTGTGTTTTTGTCGGGTGGGGCTACTCGGATTGGACGGGCTTTTGGGACCAGCATCAGGTCTAGTCTGGTCATACTTGAGTACACTCCTTTGAAACCAAAACTTGTATCATACGTATCTATGAGACATCGATTTGGATTCAATTTCAACTCGTAATGCTCAATACTTATGAACATCCGAAACAATTTTGGCTATTTTGTTCATAATAATGGCCGTGCTTTTGAAATCACGGGTCAATGATGTTAATTGTTAATCACTATCGTAGAAATTCCAAGCGCAGGAATCAGGTGCGTCCGTTCGAATTATTTCTTCGTTATTGTGACTCTGCCAATCAATCTGGAAACAGAGATTTTGAACAGAATCTAATTATTTGTTATAGAACTGTAGATCAATGTTTCATGTAGAAGAATTACTTAGAGTGGAAACTTATAAGGATGTAGAGATCTGCTTGCGCAACCCAATTAATGTGAATGCAGATGAACTGTTTGATGAAATGCCTGTGTAGAAACTTGCTTCTGAATCGTCATATTTTTATTTACGCGTTTTAATGAGTATATAGGCACTTGAGATGCTATTTCTGTATTAGAAAATTGGCCTAAATTTCCAGGCATCAAGACTACGTTATTCTTTCAGGTTCATTGGAGGATCAGATCATACATTGCCAGATCATATAATCTATAGGGAAATAAAGGCCAAACAAAGCACAATATCACAAGGTATGACATACTTAAATGCTTTTATAAGTAAGATATTGTGAAACATGTTTGGCTGTTAAGCATGCTCTGAAACTGATTGAAGGTCCCATAAACTCTTGAGTGTAGCCTCTTTGTATGTATTCTATTTAGTCCCACTATTATATAATCAGGTTTTTTTAACCTTCACTAAATATGTAGTTTACACTTTAGCATTTTAGTTCCCCCTTCACTGTTAACTTTCCACTAAAATTTAGAGAAATAAACATTGAACCACATGAAGCCTATCTAAAGTTAATATAATTTTTTTCTTAAAAAACTTAAAAGAAAATCCTGTGAAAGTGATTTTCGTATATTCCCTACCGTGGCACCTTGCAACTTACCAGCTTCTTTTTTATTTATTTTTTTCTGGCTGCATAAAATAAAACAAAGGGAAGAAAGGTGGGTAACAGCAGGGCATTTATTTACTTATTTTTTGATATTGGTTATTATGGAGAAATATCACTTGTGAATTGCCCAACTCACTTGGCTGTGAAAAGTTGCTACAGATGAGCATGGGAGCATTTGATTACACAGACTAGTGCTTTCCCACGTGTATATCTAAGCCAATTTTGCTACTATACATGTATAAAATATTTGGAATATGATATATTTTACTCTTCAATAGTTGAAACTTGATTACAAAATACAAAATGCAACTAAATATAAATATCATTACACAATAAAAGCTTTAATATTTAGGTATAATTAAAAATGTTATATTGTATTTAATGCGAATATTAAAATCCGGGTGATCAAGAGGTCATGGGTTCAAATTCTGAAAATAGTCTCTCTGCAAAGTAAGGGTAAGATTGCATACATCTTTTTTTTTTTTTTGGCTAGAGACAGGAATGGACAAAACACCTAACGCATACATCTTGACCCTCCTCATACCTCATTTAGCGGAAGCCTCGAGTACTGAGCCACCATTTTTTTTTATTAAACATGTATGTATGAATTATAATTCCAATTTATTTTTAAAAAATATAGATACTTTAAAAACATACATTCTAATCTTTGAGAAGAAGGTAGAGATTTTGGCGATGTCATTTAATGGTTATCATTCTAACACATGATTAGCACTAATCTGTCTACCTTCTTCCACTTTCGACTTTTCTATGTCCTGACTCTTGAGGTGACTGACTGCTTAGTTAAGCATACAAATATTAAAGCCCAATAAAGTCTCTCTTTACTTCAGGGATATTCCATTTTTCATATTAATTAAGATTTGATTCCTTTTTCCAAAAAATGAAAGAAAAAAAGGATTTGCTGGTTCTTTATAAGGGTATTGCCGTTTTGCTATATATATATATATGTATATATAAGGGTAACTAAAACATGGAAGAGTATATATGTTTGTAAATGAATAGAGAGTTTAGATTCATATAAAATCTGAAAAATAAAAATAATTAATATTCCATGGAAGAGCATGGAAATGAATCCTCTAAAATACTTTACAACACAACAAAAAAAAACTGAATGTTAAGAATTTGCATGAAAATCAATTTTTTATTCCATATTTTTCCTAAATTTAATAAAAAACTATACATAAAAAAACTTTAGAGGATCACTATTTCACAAAATAATGTATAATAACTGAGTTTGTCGATGCAAAGGAACTTCCTAGCTAGTGAGAAACTGTTTTAATTTATAATCAGGCCTCACAGGTTAATTATTACTGATTATGGTGAGACAAGATAATAAGAGGACACGCTCCTTAGTACCGTGCAAAAGAAAAAATAGAGAAACTTGTTGTCACATAGGCATGTGATGTGAGTTAATCACTGAGCGGACACAAGCATCATGTGACACCCATATAGCAATAAAATGGCATAAATAATTGTTGGGTCTTAATGGAAATAAACTGCACTATAGTTCAAAAAATGTTAGTGAGAAGATGAGTCTTATCAGAAAAGTGGCATCTTAATTGAAGACATGAAAATGAAAGCTAAATCTGTTGTCACTATTCTATTCAATTGTCTCCATTACCCCATGTGCAATTACATGCCACGTATATGTATATATATACATATGCAAACAACATTACATTCTTCTTAAAGATTAGCCCGAGTACATAATTGGTCTTATTAGACATAAAGACAAGATGTGTGGCTAAGATGCAAATAAACTACTTTTTCAAGTACTGGTCAACAAATTTTCATTCTCATTTTGTTCCTCATATTTCAAATTCATTCAGTAATCTAATCCCTCCTTAATGAGTCGCTGACTTAGCTAACCTATCTAATGACATGACATATCATTAAACTTCCCTAGCTAAATTCACTAATTAACATATAATCAAGGTTCAGAGTCTGAAGGATTAGACAGCAGGATGGATTTGAAACGTGAGAGGAACCAAAGTGAAATTGAAAGTCTAGCTGTGTAATTGCTAGATATACCAAAACATATACAAAGATACATATGTAGTATATACATAAATATATATATATATATTATCACTCATTCCAAAAGTTTGATCAAAAGCTTTTTCTGTGAGCTGAATTGAAGAGTACTTACTATCTAATTTCTGACAAAGGGGAGGGAAGATGATGATGAGAAAAGAGATATTATAGAAAATATTAATTAGTCCTTTAAGTGCACCTAACAATTTAGTTCTGTTTTGAGAGGAGGATAAATGAGCTGTGTACTGACTCATCTACCACTTAGGTCGTTTTCAATAATAAAACATACAAAAAAACTTATTGAAGATGAGGCAACTTCAATAGTGCGTCAATGAGAACGACATTTTCTGTACATAATATATGCTGATGAGTTGCTATCAAAGGATATTGCTTTGTGCGAAAACTGGATCCAAATCTAGATTCAAACCTTCACAATCACTTCTATTGATATCTTTTAGATAATGATGTTGCTACAGTGTTTGCATGGTTCTCTTAGGACTAAACTAATAATTAACTTGTTTTATGATTTGATATATTGTTGTTCTCCTAGATAAACATTGAGTTTTAGTTTTTAAGAATTAATATAAATATGTATGAGTTGTAAAAATACTAAAAAAACTATCTTGTAACAAATTCATTATTTCATAAATTAACATGTGAATTCTTTGTGATTTTTAAGAACGTCTAGAAGCCAAATAAAGCTAACGATCCATGATTGGAAGTACTAACTAGGTTATTTTTAATTTTATGCAACATTTGGGTTTTTCCACATCAAAATTAACATCCAGCTTAGAATTTTAGCTTTGATATGTTTATGCAACATTTGGTTGGTTTTGTTATATTGAATTTGTTATGTTCATGCACCTCCTGCAGGTTTATATAATGGTGAACATGCACCTCCTGCAGGTCTATATGTATATGTCATATTCTATACTATGGTCATAACATAATCAAATAGTTTAACCAACGTTTTCCCACATGATCTTTTCAAATCTCACAAGTTCAAATTGTATATGCTTTATCCAATATTTTCCCAAATTCCAATAATATATCTTGCTAATTATCCCAAATATATACAGAAGGCATATCATGCGTAAGAAAAACAGATGGAATGGAAGAATACTAAAGATAATATATAATGAAAGTCATAGTATATATATGTACTCACCTTCAGTGTGGATGTGGATTGTGGAGTATCACAAATCTTTCTTTATTATATCGGTTGGTGCATGTCAAGTAGTAGTACTTAAACTTGCACAGAACATGAGCATTTGCAGATGCTATAGATATATATATATATATATATATAAGGTGCTATGGTCATGATGGGGAAGACGGGCACATGAAAGACCAACTCACTGCTCTTGAGTGCATTGGTGAGGCAGAATGAATGTGGTTGAGCAGATGAGCGAGAATTGCACGTGCCCTGCTTCTCCATCTTGCTCAACATGCACCTTCTTAAAATCTTAATTCTCTCACAAAACACAAGACAATAGCTAGCTAGAGAGAGAGAGAGAGAGAGTAGAAGATAATAACAAAGAAAGAAAGGTAGGCAGATCATATATAGAGGCCTATATTTGCTAGCTAGCTAGGAGAGGGTGAATTTTCGGACATTCATATATTTATGACCTTATGCATCTCTTAAATGCTACAAGCTGCTAGCTAGTCTTGTATAGCAAAAGAGGCACAGAGAGGGTGCTTAGAAAGATGGGTAATGGTGGGCATAGAAGAGAGAGAGAGAGGGAGAAAAATTTGAAATTATAATGCTTAGTTGGTGCATTGTGGGACCTCTTAAGTTTGCAACCCAATTCAACAGCTTTTCACAAGCTAGAAAGGATATATATAAATAGGACCACTTCACTCCACTCACTCACTCATCATCCCTACAGAGTGATCTGAATTAATTCCTTATATACCCTATGAACGTGAGGAAATTAAAGAGGATCCATTGAAATAACTTCATGGTAAAATACAGGTTTTAGCTCTAGAAAGTTATTTATTAGCGCTAGCAATCGCATTTTCTTGTGTTAGAAATCCACATTTTACCGTGAAGTTACTTCAGCAGATAGAGCCTCGAGCATGAAGTGACTCAGAATTAGAGAAGATATCTAATTAATTACAATACTCATGTATCATAGTAATAGTTTATATATAACAAAGAATTATACTTTAATATGTGTATTGGTATCACCTGAACTGGATTTGGAATATATATTGAAATATATATTGAAGTATGTCTGTGGATATATAATATTTGCATGCAGCTAGCACACTTCAAGTTGTTTAGAATCTTTTTTTATATATTTCATTATACTTTCTAATTAATTAATCAATTTATTTATTTTTCTATTTTATTATGGTTAACAGATTAGAGAGAAAATTACAAGTCTGAAAGTAAAAATTAGAATAGATAAGTATAATTGTGTTTTTTTCCTTTCAAGTGGTATATGAATGCGTGTAGTGTTAATTTAATTAATACAGAGATCCATAAGATCTAATTCAGATGGTGATTATGATGCTGCTGCAATGGCAAAAATAAATAGAAGGTTAATTGTGGAAGTTAATGCATTCAAAAGGATTTATAATTAAAAACAAAGACCATGGTAATAGGGTTTCCTATGAGCTTTTAGTACAGCTAGTTAACTGCAGATTTTACTTTACCAAAGCTAAAATTTAAAATGGTCAATAGCTAGAAAGTAAAAAACAGGAATTGATGATATATATATTTTCCATTATGACATAACCTATGCCATCATCTAGCTAGGTGCTCGCTTTTGGTGCCATCTTGTAGATGCTTCTGGTTCGATCTATCAAAAGTTAATACAGAATCTTGTAGACATGATATGTATGAACTAAAAATCAGAAAATTAATGTTAGAAAAAGAAGAAAAAAAAGTATAATGTTATTGAATAAATAAATGAAAAATTCTTTTGTCATAATACGTATTAGAGAGAACACCTTATACTTGTAATTTCCCTCATTAATTACAGCCTTGAAATGAGGTGAAACAATGAGAGGAGATCAGGAAAAACTGACCATTTTTTTAAATATATGATTGTATCCCAAATAGAGAAGTGCAGTCTGTAAACCTTTTTTTTGTATGTGTCTATTCTGTTCATTTCTATCTGAAGTTCAGCCACGTTTTCTTTACAACAAAATCACTGGACCTGAGAAGACGAAGAGGAAGAAGAAGGTTGGTTCATATTTGAGCAATAGATTTAGAATTACATCATATAAAGATTGAAAATTATATATCAGGAAAGAAGTTTACACAAAATGCTATGTTGTTTCAGTTTTACCAAAGTGATTTCGGTTTTTTGTTTTTGGTTGTATGTCCGGTCTTCGAGGCTTTGTCTTGATTAATCCAGATACAACCCATTCTGTGCATCTAGTTGTGGTGAGAGGATCTCTTAATGAGAATAATTGTATTCACAAGGTCTTGAAACTGAATCTTACTTAATCAATACCATACTACATAGCATTTGAACCTATTCCGCTTTGATAGTGATTTTGGTATTTGTGTGATAATAAACTAGCTAGTACTTGCAGAAAAGAAATTAACTCTGTATCAACATTTTCTTGAAAGTTTTTTTTTTTGGTGAATTTCTTTTCCATATACCTAACAGTCGCTTCCATTGACTGAATAGATTTAGTGATTCAAATTGGATCATTAAAAATGAAAATATAGTAGGTCTATATATATATATGAAGCACAATTAAGCCAACATCTAGGGCTCTGTGGCTCCTGTAATCTTTTATTATATATAGTAAATTGTGCTTTTTCTTTTTCTTGGTGAGGAAGATGATGTGGATGTGGTAAGATTTTAAAGCTTCATCATTGCACTTATTACTCCTTACTATACCCACTTCCGCTGCATATTGAACCCCATTTTCTTTCTTTTCAAGCCAAGAAGGTCATAGAAGCATTTTCTTTCTCATATCTTTTCACCTTTTACTTATTTTAAAACTCTAAGCATGATGATTACTATTCTTATTATTTCAAATTTCTTTGGGGGGAAAAACAAAATGTACCTCAGAAGCTAGCTAGTTCACTAATTTTGAGGGGACCAATACTTCCTTATAAGACTAGTTATGCAAAAAGTTTAATTCACCCATCATAGCTTTTCTTTAATCTGTTTAAGAGTAACAAGTTAATTATGTACATACATGTAGGCATGCTAAGTTCTTAGAAATTAGAATTCACTTTGATATGTGTATGTGTCTATTTATTAGTGGATCTATACCGCTTATAATTTTCTCTGCTCATATATATATATATATATATATATTCTCATTTTCTAAGCCCTAAATTATATGTTCTACAAGTTCTAGAAAGTAGTTTCATTTGGAAATCAACAGAGAGATGTTCATCAATTAAGATGGTGCTTTATTAATCATATAGTTTTGGCTTCAAGAAATGGCCAAAACCGATCACAATCTATGAAGCATTGACACTGGATTTGAATAGCGTGTCTAAATGTTGTCCAACACATGTCGGACATGGATAAACGTGGGACACGTGTACAACACGTGTTACACGTCCTTATGGGGTAATATTTTTAATCATTTTTCTTGGTTTGGACACGAATGAGATACAATTTGAACACTGTTAGACTTGGACATGACTTAGACTCAGATGATAGATGTGTTTGTTTTTTTAATATCTCTTCATTTTATATCAATTGTTGGAATCACAATATATTTATATATATATATATATATATTATTGTATCATATAATTTTAAGAATTTAATGTGTCAATATGTTCATAGATCACATTTTTAAATCACGCATGATATGTGGAAAAGGAACTAAAGAGCATGCTTGAAAGATACATTTTGTATATACATACATAAACAAAACTAACAAAAACAATATTGGAGTGATCATTAATTCAAACCTTGCTGCATTAATTGTGATTAAGATTTCCATTATGGTAATTAATTTTAAACTACTTTTTGGCTTGATGGTGTTTGTTTTTATATGCTAAATGATATGTTGGATTTGACCCATTGACTTGGCATTCCACTCCACTGAGAGACTGATAGGGATGTGAGTAGTAGAAGACAAATTTAACCAAATAAAATTTTGAAGATAAAAGAGTGGGAATATTTGATGAAGAGAAAGATACATTTTGGAATGCTTTTTATTGGGATTTACTATTATATTATTCAGACATGTCAATTTTGTAAACTTACACTTGACATCACATTCTAGAAGAAATAGTTATAATAAAGCATAGGGCTTAGTGGTTTGTGAGTTGTTTATCAGGAATATAGCAAACAAGCATGGGAGGATGTGGGTGCCAATAGACACTCTTCTTAATGGCCATATCACTAAAAGGCACAATCTGTAATAGTGGAGCCAAATAAAATAGTAATAGTAATAATAATATTTAGATCAATTTAGTGGGAATTGATTAAAAAAATCTCAACAATGTTGTGTGTCTATTTAATTTTTTCAAGAGTTCAGTGGTCAGCATGTAAGTCTCTTAAATAATATACCTTTTTAGTAATATATGTATTTGTTTATTATGGGTCTGTCTATATTTAATTGCTGACTCTATTAATTTGTGGGAGGGTATATTTATCATAAAAAACAAAACTCTAATGACTTTGCAATAACAGTGTTTCATGATATTCCCCATTTTAGTATCTCACGTCTGATTTACTTTTGTGATTTCTCTAAGTAAAATTAGATAATTTCTATCCTTAATTTCTTTTTTCTTTTTGGTCAGATAATAAGAAATTTTTAGAAAAGATAAAGTAGGACTAAGCGAATTATAAACTGATTAATTTGTTTGATATAAAGCTCAAAACCTTTTTGCCTATTTTGTGTCATATAATAATAATAATAACAAAAATACAAGGAAAAATAAAATAAATACAAAAGCTTCTGTGCAATTTAATAATCGGAGTTACAATCACAATGTGTAATATATATTCTATTTCAAATAGAGAATTGCTATTCAGGACAAAAAAAAGTTGGAGCATTGCTAAATATTTTATTGCAATTTGCAAGCACTCAAAATTCAAAAAGGTTTGGAGCATGGAGATCTAATAGAAACCCAATATATATTTATTTACATTAATCTACCCTCTATTAATATATACATACCTTTATCTTCTCCCAATTTTTTTCATTATAATTATATATACTGGTTACCACCAGCACCTGGCATCATCATTTCATGGTGGTAGCTCAAGCAAGTCATGTGAAATCATTCATAATTTCATTATATATATATATATATATATGCTTGTTATGTATATATATGATAGATGATAGATGGCATGCTTAAGTACTGGTTAGACACTAAGATTTTAAGTGAAATTATATAGCCTTTGATGTGTAGGGACAATTAAGGATTTCCAAGTTAATGCATGATTGCTAATTTTGTCCAATCACTGAGAAAAAGTTAGAAAAACATGATTTGAAGATCTCATTTTTCCTTATCATATATTATACAGTAGATCAGAATTATTGTTTGTGTCCCACGTTTTCCATAATTTAATCATTAATGGTATTTAACTTTGAATCTCTTATGTTTATGTTGAGTTAATTAATCTGTTGAATTCCAGTATTATTATCTTCACGATCCAATTAAGTTGAGAGAATGTTAATGTGATAAACCATTTATTACTTTTAGGCAAAAACATTTTTACCATCCCTAAATTATAAGATAAATTTTAAGTATATCTTAATTTTTTTAATTGTACTCTAACAAGTACATTTGACTCAATCTCACCTTGATGCCAAATTCCATCATTTTCTTAATAAAAAATGACCACGTGACATTCATATAATTAATTTAGGGGCATAATTGGCATTAAGCTAACATTTGAGATATAATTGATACTGATCTCTATTATAATCATGCATACATGTGCATGTGATGTGTGTGAATGACACATTTATAACAAGTCATTAACATAAATGAGTATTGGAATCTTTATTCTCTTGTAACATTCTCTTCCATTATAATATTTTTAAATCCATGATGTAACTAGGGATGACACTAGCGCAGGACGAGAACAAAAGAGGTACTCCCCGTCCTTGTCCCTGCATCCCTTGTTCTCCCCATCCCAATCCCTGTCGTGGAGATTTTTTTCTCCCCGTCCTCGCGGTCCTCACGAAGATCCCCATATAATTTTATTTAAAAAAAATATATGACTATTTCTAATTGATTCAAAACATATTCCAATAAATAGTTTAGTTTGAATTATAAAATTTCATTCAAAACACAGTATAACAAATTCAAATCACAACAAAATTCAATACAAAGTACATAAAATTTGAAAAATAAATTACATGCTTAAAATAATTATCATCCATAAATACTAACACCTTAAGGGCTAAAAATTAATACTTAAATTTAAATCTAACGGATGAAAATTGTCTATAAAATTATAATAATATTTTTAAAAATATTTATATATAATTTTAATTTGGGGATGGGGACCCCGCGGGGCAGGGGGTATATTCCCCGTTCCCGTCCCCAAGTTACATATAAGGTCAAATTTATCACCTTCTCCATGAGGAATATTTCTCCGCATTTGGGGATCCCCACGGAGCAATACCTGTGGGGATCTTCGTTTGTGGGGGAAATTGTCATGCCTAGATGTAATCATCCCCTCATTAGTATGTTTTAAGGCACATAACATCACTCATATTATGGTGCCCTTAATAGCCTTTAACCTACTCACCTTCTTTTATCTCAAGAGTTCTATATAAAGGGGCTACCTTTAAGTGCGAATAAACATAATAATACGATTTGAGGATGAGCTCTTAAAGAGTTACATCAATAGAGTATATAAAATGGTTCTTGAAGAGCTAAGCTTTTTTTAGGGATAATTTGTGTATCTCTTTTCTCTCTTGATATTTTTCTTATTTATATTTTTGTCTGGTTCACAACACGTTATAAGCACGAGCCTCTGTCAAATTTGAGTAAGTTAGTTAACTTCAAATGTTTTTTTTTCATCATGGTAAATTGAAGGTAAGAAGTTTTTATTAGGCAAGAGAGCTTTGTTCTTACTTTAAATTATTTATATTGAAATATGTTCATGATCTATTTTATATTTAAATTTATTATTATCACCTTGAAAAGTTAAAGGTTATATAAGAAATAGTCTGGAGCCATATTATCTTTGATTTGATTATCATAAAATTGATAATTTACATCATTTATAGATATGTGATGGAAAGACAATGTCACACTTTCATAGATCTACAAAATGTAAAGATGCAATTATTGAAATCAGTTGATAATCACTTGGAAGGCTATGAATCAATATATATTGATAGAAGTTTTATAATTGTTGAAAATATTTTTGATGGCATGAAGCCATGTTATTTGCAAAGATCATAGGTGCATGGAATGATTGTTGCATCAGTAATTTGCCAAAAACAATTGTTTGTCTAATAGTAACCTTGAAAACTAATAATTCATATATGAGTTTATCATCATAAAGTCGATTATTTTATCATAGAGATATTATTTAATATTGACCCTTAAGGCTAATAACTAGCCCATTTTAAAGAATTATAAGTACTAATTATATAATTATTAGAAATGGTAAAAACGTTTGTTGATAGCCTTGAAGGCAAAGATTAATATACATATTTCATTTGAGGCATATATGTATTTTTATATTGATATGAGACAAAAATTAAAATTATGATGTGAATTGATTTGTGAAAATTTTAACACTACATATCTCTAGAAGAGATAAAATTCGAGATTGTGAAATTTTTTGCCGGTTGTAATTGGTTGATATATGAACATAAAGTTCATGAATATTTTATATAAATATATATTTTTACTTGACTAGTCATTTTTGAATAAGTGAAATATAAAATCAAGGACCTCGTGGAAGCATAATATATATTGCAGAGAATGATTTTCTTGAAATGAAGAGAATAAAAAAGTTTCAATATCGTAATAAATTTATAAGATCAACAATTTTTATTTTTCATGAAAGTTATAACCTTAGTAGTGATTTCAGTACCAAGAACTTTCATTGAATTTGAAGAAATATTTTAAGGGATATTGAAAATTTAAGGATTATTAAATTAGAGTGATTAAAATCACATTTTATAAATTGTCGACATTGAATAATTGACCAGTACATATATTTATTTGTATGAACTGCATATATTTATTTGTATCAATAAGATTTCACATATAAATACATTGGAATTTTTGTAGGAGTAGCCAAACCATTTATTTGAAAGGTTTTTTTTTTTTTTGATCAAGGGTGAACATGGGTTGAGTTGACAAGTTTGGAGAAAATTTTAATCCAACCTACATATTAATATGTGAGTTGGGTTTGGTTAAGTTTAAAGGTCAACAAATATAATTTCTTTTTAAAATATATATATGTCTTATGCGGAGAAATATTATAAACTTATAAATAGTGGAGGAAAATGTTTACACACAAAAAATTTAAAACCAACGATTAGATATATATGTAAATCAATTAAAATACACTTCAAAATTTTATAAATGTAACACATATTTAATTATATAAATTCTAAAGTCATAATATCTTAATTATATAGAACTAACAACAAAAATATGTTTAAAAAATACATAAAAATTATATAAAAAAATTTTAAAAATAAAAATATAAAAATATGTACGGGTTCGCAGGTTGAGTTGATTCTTGAAACTATAAACCCACAACTAGACCCAAAGGTCTGTGAGTTGACATTTTCAAAACTAACCCAACCCGCAAGCTTAAACCAATCCAATCCACAGTTGTGCGTTGAGTTAGATTTTGCGGGTTTGCGGGTCAACCCTACCCGTTGTTCACCTCTAATCTTAACCTATGAAGCATGAACACTTTATTTTGAGGATGTGTCACCATATTAAACATGTGTCCGTATCTAACACACATATGACACACATACGACACATACATAAAGTTTCAAAATATAAAATTATTTTTTTAACTTGAACATGACAAACAATAGAAAATGTTATTAATAGATATTATAATTTTTAAGTTCTCATTAAAATTTATAAATTTTTAATTGTCTATATATATCAACATAGGGGTGTCAAACGGGCCCGGCCCGCCCAAGCCCGCAATGGGCCCGCCTCTTGGCGGGCTGGGGCGGGCCGGCCCGCGGGTTTTTTTTTTATTATTAAAACTATTTTTTTTTGGTAAAATTGTATTTGTTTTGGGCAAATTTTTTTTTTTTTTGCCAACAGGCCAAAAACAATAATTGGGCCAAATATGTATTTTTTTTTTGACAAAACTGTTTTTTTTTACTATCTAGTGCAGATTGTTTTTTTTGTTGATAGGCCCAGTTTTTTTTTTAAAAAAAAAAAACCAAAAGCCCGTTTAAGCTCGCGGGTAGCCCGCCCCGTACCCGTTTAGCCCGCGGGCTAAACGGGCCCGCCCATTTAAGCCCGCATTTAAACGGGCTTATATTTTAAAGCCCAAGACCGCCCATTTAGCGGGCGGGCCGGGTCGGGCCCGCTGGCTTGGGCCCATTTTGACACCCCTATATCAACATATGGTGTATCGTGTCAAGTAATTTTAAAATTTTGTCTATATATATATAAATTTTGCATTTATATAATGTCTTATATCCTTGTCAATGCTCATACTTCATAGATCTCAACATTTAATAGAGATGGATGATGGGTCCTAAAGTGTCCTATCTTGGCATGTGAAATGTTCAACATGTCCAATCCAAAACCAAGTAAAGAAAAATTAAAAGTAATCAAGTATCGGTACATATAACATGTTATCATCTCACTTTCTTAGTTCTCTAAACATTCAAACAATTCCATTCTTGTCTCTGGCCAAAAAATGAAATGTATGTGCATGAAAGGTAAAACTGGGGTGGGAGCGCAAAGCGCGTGCTTGGGGCATGCCCTTGTGGTGGTTTCAAGCCCCACATCGGTGGGAAATAAGTGTGTGTGAGTATTTAAGTAAGTTATATGGGAATAAGGACTAACACCCGTCTTAGGTGTTTTGTCCATTCCTGTCTCTGAAAAAAAAAAATTGACCCTTTAAACTCAAATTATTAACAAAAAAGATTAAAAAGGAAGATGAAGATTTTTTTTTTGGGTTTGAAAAGGAAGATGAAGATCAAAGGCTCAAAGCTACACAATTCATATGAAGCTGTAGTCAAATAATAATATTCAGGTAAAAGATCCTTTCGTGCTCTTAACGTTTGGGGTCAGTTTCAGTTATGCCCCTAACGTTTGTTTTGTGTCAGTTATGCTCTCAATGTGAAACGTTGGTGTCAATTATACACTAACTTCAATTTTTTTGGGCCAAAGTCCTATTTTGGTCCCTCAAATTTGCTCAAAGTTCTATTTTGGACCCTCAAGTATCTAGTGAACTTTCAGGCGAGATACGCGGCGACCCCGACAACTACGAAAACTCCTAATCTAAGATTTTTTTTTTTATTTCATGAGTTCAATGACGACCTCCATTTTACTAGGTTTGCTTCATTACTAATAATTGTAACTTTTGACACATTGTTGCGATTAATATGGACCAAATCACCAAAGTACTTTTGGTAAAAATATGTGATCTTTTTTTATTGTCAGAATATCTGATCTTATTAGAAAGCCTGAAAAGCCCAAAGGCTACAAAGTTGAGGTTTTAGAAATACAAATCGATCCAGTATTAAGAGAAGCCCAATAGGCCCAACTTAAGTTCTCTAGAAGGCTTTACAACTTTGCATGTTTAACTTTAAGCCTTGTTAAATCTTCTGTTTGTATCCTTTCGGCTTTACGCCATTTATATAATGAAAGTTTCTATTGACTGAAAAAAGAAAAGGAAACTTTAATTTGAGCCAATTTGGACTATGATGATTATTTGATAATATTTATATGGAAAAATAGTATCATGCTCCTAAATTATAAGGGTAACTTAAAAGTATTCTCAATTTTTTTTGACTAATTATATTTTTAAATTTTTACATTTAACATATATTGTACACATATTGTACCAAGACCTGATTGTGTAAATCGTTAACAAAAAATATTAACATGCCAAGTGACTTTTTTTTTTCCTTCTTTATTTTATTGTCAATTATATCTTAAAATTTTTACATTTTTATGTCAATTATACTCTTAAAATTATTAACATCAATATGACGTTAATATTTTTCATTAATAATTTAAACAACATTAAATATCGAGGTACAATTGAGTTTAATTTAAATTTTTGAAAGCATAATTGACAATTTTTTTAAAAAAGAATACCCACAGTATTTTTACCTATTTATAGCATGTTATATAATTTTGTGATCTTCTAAGAGTATATATCTCAAAACTATAGAGATAATAAGATTATATATATATATAATTGTTTTTGGCCTATATATATATATAATAAACTAACTTTAAAGAGAAAAGGAATAATGGGAAGTTGCTAGATAAATTAATTAACTTTCAATTACTTTTAAATGATCTTATTCATTAATCATTATTGTAAGAAAAATATAAAATATCATATTATTTTAAATAATTTCATAATTCATTTTATGAATTTAAATTTTATAAAAGTATTTGTATTCCCTTTTAAAATATACAAAGTTTCCAATATGTTAAATACTTATTATTTTCACATACTTTTGAAACATTTTTTTTTCATAAATTTTACAAGACACATTTTCATCCATATATATATATTTTATATATTTTAAGTGTTTATGGTTAATAAATAACCCAAACAAACAAAAGTTGAAATCAACCAAAAGAATTTTGAAATTTTGACGTAATAAACTTTGATTAAAAAAAAAGTAAAAATAAAAGAGTAAATTTTATTTCCACCCTCTATTATCTTTTATTTTTATTTTTTATCTATTATTATGTTAATCTAGAAAATCCTTCTCCATAAAAAATCAAAAGTGATGAATTATTGATTGGTGACTAGTGACTACATACAAAACTTTGAAGGTTTAAGTGCAATTTTGGTCCCTTAACTTTCGCAAAGGTCTCAATTTGGTCCCCTAACTTTTTTTGTTGCAATTTTGGTCCCCTAACTTTCGCAAAGGTCTCAATTTGGNAACAAAAAAAGTTATGGGACCAAATTGAGACCTTTGCGAAAGTTAGGGGACCAAATTGAGACCTTTACGAAAGTTAAGGGACCAAAATTGCAACAAAAAAAAATTAGGGGACCAAATTGAGACCTTTGCGAAAGTTAAGGGACCAAAATTGCAACAAAAAAAGTTAGGGGACCAAATTGAGACCTTTGCAAAAGTTAGGGGACCAAAATTGCACTTAAGCCAACTTTGAAATTTGAAAGAGTTAAAATGTTAGAAAAAGGACATGCATGTGTTTGAAAAAGTTGAAATGTATTCCCGCTTTTGCCACTGCCAAATGAGTAAAGTGAAGTCACCACCATTACTATCACTGAATCTCCATAGCTTCAATCTTCTTCTTCTTCTTCCTCACTTCAAACCCTAATAAGGTACATTTTCTCTCTCTCTCTCTCTCTCCTTAATTTTCCTGCAATCTCTCTCTTGTTTGCTTTTATGAATTCCACCAAACTGCTTAGATCTCTTCACTAGTTCATCATTTACATGATTTCTCATATCTCAACACCATATATTTGTATGTTCCCATGAATTAAATTTATGATGATTTGGTCTGAAACAAAGAAATAGAAGTAGGATTCACATTTCACCTTCCAAATCTCCAAAATTCTCGACATTTCTGTTCAACTCTGTTGTTTTTTTTTTCCACTCTTTTGCAGATCTCCCAAGTTTGAGTATTTATAATTCTTACCAATTCACTCAAACCACTTATCTTAAGCTGCATTAGAATTAGATGTGAGGCTTCTAAGTGAATTTTACTTTATGATCTACTTTTAATTTTGTTTTCCTCTTTGTTGGGTGAATTTGTGGTTTTAGAACATCAATGTCAAACAGATTGGTCACATCAACGAAATTGAAAGAAAAATTTAATGATGGCGACCAAATTGAAATTTCTTAATATTATAAGAATGAGTAAATTAACATTACAGTCCCTAAATTATATGAACATTGTCATTTTGATCCTTAATTTTTTGGAATGTTTGATCTAGTCCTGATGAGCACTTCTTGATTTGTTGCAACTTAGTCTTTATATGAATACACTATCATTGTGAACAGCCAATTTGGTCTGGGCCGCTTTGTAATTTTAAAAGTTTGTTTTTAAATAATAATAATAATAAAATTAAAAAAAAAAGATATATGTCTATTTATTTTAATATAATAAAATACACACATGAGTGACCATATCACCATGTGATATACGTGCATCATCATTCATCACCAAAAACATGCAAACATCATTATTCACCAATAAGCACTACAAGAGACATTTCCTTTAAAGAAGGAATGGGTTTTTCTAAAAATGGAGGTAGGTGTGTAGGAGGGAGTTTGAGAGATAAGAGGGAGGGAGGAAGCTGAGAAGGGGGGAGTCTCTTTGGAGAGAGTTTTGAGAGTTTTTCACTAGTTTTTTAGAGAGGTTTTTGAAATATTTTGAGGAAGTTCTCGTGTGCATTTCATGGAGGTTCCGGCAAGCTCTTGAGTTTTCCGGCAAACTCTTGAGTTTTCGGGCGAAGTTTGGGGCTTCTTATTGGTGGGTCTCCTTCTCTTTTTGTTTTTAAGTTAAGTCTGTGTGTGTGTTTTTCATCTTTGTTTTTTCTGTATTTTTAGGTTCATCTCTGTTATCCTCAAAGTTCTTTTAAGTCCTTATGTCACAGACTTGAGAACTCTCAGGGACTAAAATGTAACATTTTCAAATTTTTCCAGATTCAGTTTTGTTTTTTAGTCAGGGACCTAAATGTAACATTATCTTACATTATGGAACTGGAATGCAGATAGTTGGGGCTTAAATGAAGAGATTTGGAAACTAGTGGTTGTTTTGCAAAAAAAAAAAAAAAAAGTAAACCTCCAGGGGCTTAAATGAAGAGATTTGGTCCCTAGTTTTGCAAAACTAGGAACCAAATTGAAATTTCTTAATATTATAAGAATGAAATTAACATTGTAGTCCCTAAATTATATGGATATTGTAATTTTGGTTCTTAAATTTTTGAAATGTTTGATCTAGTCCTGATGACTTCTTGATTCGTTGCAAGTTAGTCTTTATATGAACACACTATCAATGTACAACGCAATCATTGAAGGGACTAAATTATAATGAGTCATGAATTTCGGAGACTAGCAAGAATGCAAGATCAAATCTTTTCAAAATCCAATGACTAAAATAACAGCCACTACATTGAGGGTTTACCCTTATAAGAATTCACTTATAATATTTAAAAATTGTTTACCTTCTATTATTGGATCTAAGAATTTTTAGTTATTGTTGTAAGTGTCCTTTGGGCTTTATGAGGAACAAACTTATGAAAATAAAGAAAAATAATTCTAGTGAGATTTGAGATTTTGCTCCCTCATGCATGCAGAAGCCATCATTCTTGAGCCTTCAAAATAAACATCTTAGAATCCAAGAGACTCAAAAATTTGTTGGATGCTACAATACAATGTATTCATCTACTTTTGAAGGAGACTTACAAGAACCTGCAAATCCAAATGGTTTTAAGGCCAATTTGAGCATTTCTCTTCAAACTTCAACATCCCAGAAGGGATTATTAATGGCAGAAGAAGAAGAAGAAGCCCTTGAAGTAGAAAAACAAAGATATTCAAGAGTCATTGAAATCAGAAAATTATGCAGAGAGTGGATTAAGAACCCTATGAACATAGCCCTTGTGTTGTGGATAACTTGTGTGACAATTTCAGGGGCAATTCTGTTTCTTGTAATTACAGGAATGTTAGACAAAATCCTAACCAAAAAGTCTCAAAAAGACTTATGGTTTGAGGTTAACAATCAAATTCTCAATGCTCTCTTCACTCTCATGTGCCTATACCAACATCCTAAGAGGTTCCACCACTTGGCTCTTCTATGCAGGTACAGACATTCTTTATCTAAACTTATGTACAGAATATTAGGGGAAAATGCAAAAACAGTCCCTTTGATCTTTGGATCAATTTTAATAAAATCCAAAAAGCTTGCTATTAGAGCAACCCAAATTTGGAGATACAAAAATCATAAGAAAGAAATAGTTTTAGAAGGTATTATATGTCCATTAAAACTTAGTTCTTGTTTGCAGGTGGAAGCCAAAAGACATTTCTACCCTCAGAGAAGTGTATTGTAAGAATGGCACATACAAGCCTAATGAATGGGTCCACATGATGGTGGTAGTGTTGTTACTTCATGTGAATTGCTTTGCTCAGTATGCCCTGTGTGGCCTTAACTTGGGTTATAAGAGATCACAAAGACCTAATGTTGGTATTGCTATTTCTCTCTCCATAGCCATTGCTGCTCCTGCAGTAGCAGGTCTCTATGCCATTTTTAGCCCTCTGGGGAAGGACTATAATGATAATAAAAATAATAATATGAATATCAGCAACAATGGTATTAGGTAATGCAGATGCTTCCCTAACTTGAGGTCATTAGTGTATTTAAGCCTTCTTGTTTAGATTGTTGAACATATAGTATGAATCACTTAGCATTTGTTTATTAACACTAGCAAATCAAAAGAGTAAATTTATGATTTGGTCTCTGAAAAATGGTAGATTTTTCAATTTAGTCTGTGAAACATAAAATTATAAGATTCAACCCCCAAAAGATTTAATTACAATCAAAAGGACTAAATTGATTGTAATTACATCCTTCAAGGACTAAATCTTATTATTCCGTCTTTTATGGACTAAATTGAGAAATTAATCATCTTTCAGGAACCAAAACGTGAATTTACTCTAAACCAAATTACTGAAGAGTCTGAATTTGGAGTGTGTTTTCTTTTGATCTAGTGGCTCAATGGAGAAGAGATTTTCATTAGAGACAAGAAATGTTCAGCCTGCACTGAATTCATTGCCTCATGAAGACAAAGCTACTCATTTCAGAACAATGTCCACTTCTTCTATTTTGGGGAGTCCTAGGCTGTCCAATATCTGGTGAGAAGAAACAAAAGATTTTAGAGGTTTCTAAAGCAAGAAAAAAAGGTGTTTGGGAATGGAGACATTGAGAAACTATTATATTATGGTATGTTAATACTAGTAAAAAGTCATCTGTGCATTCAAAATTCTGAATTTTTCTTGTTCATTTCCTCTGATATTTATGTCCTTCCTGAGCAATCTAGCACTTCAATCTTGTCATTGTGCTTTTTGTATGCTTAACAGTTGACACTTAATTAGGGGTTGAGGTAGTGTTATAAAGACAAAAACATATATATATATATATATATATATATCTTATATTATATGGCTCCACCATTTTCTGGTCGTCCACATTTTAAAATTATAGTACAAAATTAATAATAAGAGAAAAATTATTATTTGATCCTTTCTTTTTTACTAAGTTAACAATTTAGTCCCTCATTTATTTTACATACATATTTGCGTGCCCGTTAGTGCACGCAAAGCCTCTAATATATATATATAATCTGTACTTTCTTTTTCTTGGCCAAAATATACTCTGTACTTCAGTCCTTTCATTTTCTTAAGGTCCAACAGTAAGAAATTTTACTATTTCAAGCTCTAATCAGGTTGTTGTGAAATTTTTTTGGGTAGCTCTAGTTGTTTTAGAAGGTATTATATGTCCATAAAGAAGTTTATTTTTTTGCCTTTTTGGACAATAAGAAATTACACAGTTATTAAAAGATTGAGTACTTGTTGCACAATCGTCGAGGTTCGAATCCCCTAATCGATGTGAGAGTATTATTTAGTACTCAAATAGATTAGGAGGTCTTCTATGACCCTGATGAGATACCGGTGCTGTCTACCTATACTTATATTTTTTTGGGTAAATTATACTTTGGTACCTTGTGGTTTGACCCTATTTCACTTTGGTACCCTGTAGTTTGAAACCTGACACTTTGGCACCCTGTAGTATTCTCTATTAACACTGTGGTACCCTTTGAAGCTATTTTGTAATTTTAACCATAACAAATTTTGCAAAATTTATATATTGACCCCAAAAAATTTTCAAAAAATTACAAATAGGTCCCTGGATACGAATTATCTAGGGACAAAAATGAAAACTTTAAAAATTTTTTGGGTCAATATGTAATTTTTGCAAAATTTGTTATAGTTAAAATTACAAAATAGCTCCAAAGGGTACCAAAGTGTTAATGGAGAATACTTCAGGGTACCAAAGTGTCAGGTTTCAAACCACAAGGTATCAAAGTGAAATAGGGTCAAAATACAGAGTACCAAAGTGTAATTTACCCTATTTTTTTCTACCAATAAGAATAATAACTTGTTTTTTACATGTCTAATACAATACAATTAATTCTCTTTGGGCGATAAAATTCTTGATTACCTTTTATCCAAAAGTTTAACATTCGGAAGTCAGAACTAGAGAAATAAATATGAGAATGTTGGAAATTTTGTGTGGATTAGTGGGAGTCTGAGCTAAGTTCTTGTAGACTTTTGTAGAGTTATTTTGGAGACAGAGTATTTTGATTATATACATGTTAGATAAATAATTAATAAGCTCAAAATACATATTTAGTATATTATTTTATAACATTGATGGTATTTTGGGTAGGAGCCTATTAATTATTTATAGACTTATTTTGGCCTATAAATAGAGGCTTCCCTCGTAAAGAGGGTAAGGTAGATTTATTATAATCAAATACATTACTCAAGTCTCTCTACTTCTCTTTATGGAGAATTTCATTACTTTTTTGCAAAGCTTCCGGAATGTGAGTTGTAAGAGTTTTACCATGTCCATCTTCTTTCGACGATTTCAAGTTAGTGACTTCATCATTTTCCACACTTTTAGATTTAATTTTATTTTTTCCATCAGAGAATAGTTAGTTAATTATGATATAAGTACACCAAGTTGTAGTAAATGGTGATTTATAGTGAAAGTTTCAATTGATAGGACTTAGAAAGTTCGTTTACTAATAAATTTAAAATGAATAATTTAATTTATTTTTAAAAAATTAACACGTACACAAGTTAATTCTCAAAAATAATAAATTTGTTATATTTTAATTAATATATAATGACCCCAAAAGAAACTATTTCAGTATTTTGTGAAGGACATACATGCAAGATATTTATTATTTATAAAAACTAACACTTCATTCACTAACGAACTAAATTATATTAAATTCATTTAAGTCAGGACAAGCACTTTATTAATTATTAAAACTCAGCTAGATTAATATTATGAATTATCCTTGTTCCATACTTCTATGTTAGTGATTACTGAAAAATAAGCATGATTCGTTTNATTTTTTTAAAAAATTATTATAGTTTTTTAAAAAATTTAAATTTTTATAATTTTTATTTTATTGTAATTGTAAGTTGATACATCACTATTTGGGCGTACGCCTAAACAGCCCTCGAACCAGGCCTCTTCTCCCCTCCAAGCCTGGCAAGGCGTGCTCGAGCTCATCGAGTGCCCTCTGCACACTTAGGGGCGATCGTGATCCGTCCAGGGTCATGGCGTGCGCCTCTAGATTAACACGCAGTCACCCACGACTGCCTTGCTCTGCAATCCTCGCTGGTGGAGATCGTGGGCCACGGACTTAGTCATACCCACGTTCTCCAGTCGTCTGGCGCCCGCCCAATAACGCAGCACGCAATCACCCACGATTGCCTTGTCCCGCAAATCTCGATCTCTACCTTTCTCGCTGGTGGGGATCGTGTCTGATAACGTGGAGCGCCCCGCGCGCTGGCCACCACTCTCACCCAGCAGACTAAGGTTAGCAACTTCTCTCCTTTCAGAATTCTCTTGCTCTCACATCTCTCATATACTAACTTGAGCGTCGGTGTATTCTTCACAGGGCCCCCCTGTGAAGTTCTTGTAGGTACTTGGACGATCAACTTGTTCTTGCAGCCCTCACTTGTTGAACTAGGTAAGGGTCTATTTGGGAGCAATAGGATTTTAATCCAAGTTCAACCAAATGGATGGGATGAGATTATTTTTTAATTGGATGAGATGAGATGATGTATTGGTGTTTGGGTGATTTTAGAGAAAATGATGTTAAATAGGGTGTGAAATTATATAAAAGGGTATGTAATGATTCTGGTTGGTAGAAATAAGTTTATGGATTTTTGTAATTTGTATAGGGGTAGAAATGATAAGAAATAATGAGATGAGATGGAGATAATAAGATGAGATGATAGGTGTTTGGTTGTGTTTTGATTGGAATAATATTGAGATGAGATGATATTGGAAAGTGTGATATTGTATTGAAAAGCGTGAGGATGAGAAAATTTTGGATGAAGGGTTAGAGGTCAATCCAAGTAGATGAGATGATGGGCCAAAATGAAAATAATATTGGAATTATTTTTAAGAATACAATTTGGTCCATAAATTTGTACCGGTCCTATTAATCAATCCCTAACATGTGTAAATGATAACTTGGGGCTTACACGAAATCCCAGTCATCAATAATCGGATCTATTTGTGAAATCCAACGAAAAAAAATAACAAAGAATAGTTTGAGGACCATAATGCAAATAACAAAACAACACAAAAATGTTTGGTCAATAGTTCATTTTGATCCAAAATGTATGCCCTAATATTCATTTGGTCCATTATGTTTCAAAATGTTCATATTGGTCCTAAATGTTGGCAAAATGATTCATTTTGGTCATAAATAATGGTAAAATGTTTCATTTTGGTCCCAACCAAATAGAGAAAGTATTCTTTAGGAACGATACGTAGCTCTAAACAAGTCATATTAAATAGTTGGGACCAAAATGAAACATTTTGCAAATCTTTAGGAGAAATTTGAATATTTTGAAATATAATGAACCAAAATGAATATTAAGGCATACATTTAGGACTAAATTGACCCTTTAACCCTATATTTTTCCATCCTGTACATACACGTGGGTCATTTTGTATTTTTTCCATTCAATACATTACCGTTATTAGATTTAGGAGTCCTTTAATTTGATAAAAAAATATAGATAGAACCATTGTCCACATATATAGAACATATCCAAACTCAGAATAACCGAAAACTGAAGAAAATACAATATCTAAGATTGTCTTATTTTATGCCCATTCCATTAATTTTCTATCATTCCTCAATAAAAAATATTGTAAATTTTTTGTTTAATTAAATTAATATAAATTCTATATATATATATAAATAAGAGTGTGTGTGGGGTGTGTGAAAGAGAGAGAGAGAGAGAGAGAGAGGTGTATGTGTGTGAGAGGTGTATGCGTGTGTGAGAGAGAGAGAAAGAGAAAAAGTGTGTGAGTGGAAAAGAGAAAAAAAATGATGAGAAGTGATAGATAGAGAGAGAAAATTATAAGTGTAATAAATGAGGGTAACTAAAATTACTATTTTGTCTAGTTTTTTTTTATTTGTATTAAAGTATAGGTAATTATAGGTGTATAAGTAGGGATAGATTAGTAATTGTAAGAGAAAATGAGATGATATTGTGAATGAGATGATGATGTGGATGAGATGAGATGAGATGGAGGTTCCAAAAAACACCTAACCAGTACTGTTCATCCAATCCTAAGATGAGATGATGATTGAATGAGATGAGATTAAGATTTGGTGTTTCCCAAACAGGCCCTAAGTGTGACCATTTTCTAGTTTATCATTGTCGCCGTCCGTGGGGAGCTCACACCGTGTGTTCACCAACACGTGCTCCTCACCATCTTTTACATACAAGAGCCCTTGTGCTCACCTTTCTTGCTTTTTGACAAAGCTAACTCACCGACGTTTACCTTGTTGAACTAGGTGAACCATATCTTGCTATGGCCAACATCGAGGACTCCCCCCATGATCACCTTCTGGAGGACGACCCCTCTAACTCCCAGGAGCACGCCCTGGGAACTCAGGAGGGCCACGGACAGGAGGAACACAGAAAAGAGGGACCCTCTCGAACTGCACCACATGTGACCCAGATTGGCGCCACAAGACTGACATTCGAAGCTCAGGACATCATGTCCATTTTCCGAGGGATAATGAAAGATCAGACGGACGCCCTCCGTCGCGAGTTTCAGAGTCTCTCCATTCACAACACTCCCACGGGGACCCCCCAGGGATCCAATCCGGCCCGCCGCCACACTACAACGGGCTCTGCTCAGAACGTCTCAGCCGCTGCGGGCTTCGAGGACGAGCCAGGCACCTTCATCCCTAATAAGGGTCCTTTTGCGCTATCCATTCAGCGCGACATCATTCCACAGGCCTTCAAAATTCCCGTAAAGATCACACCATACGAGCCTGCCGCGGATCCAAACTTGCACATAAAGGCACTCAACGCCGTTGTCCAGCTGGCGTCCATCACCGAGGGGAAAAAATGCAAATTGTTCCCAACCACTCTCGGCCATGAGGGTCTTCATTGGTACGCCCGCCTCCCGGATTACTCCATCAGCACCTTTGAGGAGTTAGAGGCCTCCTTCCTCAAACGTTTTGCTACGAGTATTATCTACAAAAAGTCGTCGACTGTGATGGTGGACCTGATCCAGGGTTCCAGCGGAAGTCTTCGAGACTTCCTCAAGCGTTTCTCCGAGCGCTGCCACGAGGTTGAGGACTTGGAGGATAGCGTGACCATCCACGCCTTTAAACAGGGGCTCCGCCTTGGTAACGTCTCCAACGAGCTAACACTCGCCAACCCAAAGACGCTTGAATCATTGCTCAAGCAAGTCAGCGAATTCATCGTTAAGGAGGACAACCAGTTCGCCTCCAAAAGTCGTTTCAACAAAATGAAGGACACGCCCAATTGTCAGAACGGTCAGCCGATCGGCCGGAGTTAAAACGAGAACGGAAAATGGAAGAGGCACGATCGCCCTTCAAATTCATCCCAGGGATCATCACGCCCGCCCTTCACGGGCAAATTCCCAACGTACCATATTCTCACTGTTTCCAGATCAGAAATATGGCGCGCCTGTTGCACACTCGACATCTTCCCTATAGGGAAGCCTCTCCCTGTTAAGCCTGGTCGCCCTAGAGACACTAGCAAGCATTGCAGATACCACAATGGCTACGGCCATACCACTGACGAGTGCATCTCCATAAAAGATGCCATCGAACAACTCATCCGAGACGGCCACCTGGCCGAGTATAAGCAGAAGAAGAGACCAGAGTCTGACAGGGACGCCCCTCAGCTCAAAAATAGAAAGATCGCCGAGGACGGGAGCGGCAGTACCAAACAGAGTGAGGCACCCGCTAGGAATGTGATCAACACCATCTCTGGTGGAATTCACAGGCATGAGATGCCCCACAACCGCAAAACCATCATGCGCTCGATCATGTGCATGCACTACACCAACAAGCGCTCCCACGAGGACATCCACGCGCCCATCATTTTCACCTCCGATGAACTGATGCCCGTCGAGTATGACGAGCCCATGGTCATCACGGCGCGCATTGGCGAGATTGACGTGCGGAGAATCTTGGTGGACCAGGGGTCATCTTCAGATATCCTGTACTTCCACGCATTCGAACACCTGAGCATCCTTCTGGGCACCCTGAAGCCTTTCCACGAACCACTGATCGGTTTCGCAGGGATTAGGACGCCCGCCGAAGGAGTCCTAGAAACCAAGTTGACGCTGGAGGGGGACGGCACGCCCCCCAGAACATCTGCCGTCTACACTAGCTTCATTGTCGTTGCAACCCCGTCTGCTTACAACGCCATCCTCGGGCGCTCCAGTTTGAACGCCCTCCGAGCCGTGATCTCCACTGCTCATTTACTGATGAAGTTTCCAACTCGATGGGGGATGGCAAGTCTCCGAGGCAACCAGCTAGAAGGACGCCGATGCTACGCAACGAGCTTGGCCCGGGTCACGATCGACCCTGGCTACCAGACTGGCCCATTCGCGGAAGGAAAACCGGACTCTCCTCCCCCGGAGCCCGCCGGAGAGGATGCAAACACAAGCGCAACCACAGAAATAACGGACCTACGCGATGAGGTAGACCACGCTAGTGGCTGACGCCTCCTAGATCTGTAGCTAACTCTAAATGGGTGGACTAGCCGCCCGGCCTTAAGATTAGTTGCAATCTTTCCTTTTCATGTCTGTTATGTTCCTTTGTATTCGTTTTTCCCTTCCCTAAAAGGCTCAAGGCCCAGCTTTACAATGTCTATGTACGCTCCGACCTACCCATGGCAGACAAGTTATTTAATGAAATATCATTTCCCTTTGCAAACTCTTTTGGACATTTTTACTTACACGTATCTCGTCTTACGTTTTAGGTAGAGGGCGCACGCCCCACACCTTCGGACGCGCTTGTCCAAATTCACTTTCCCGGGCACCCGGAGCGAACAGTGAGCATTTCAGCGGACCTGCCCGCAGAACAGAAGGCCAGGCTATCAGACTTCCTACTCGCCAACGACGACATCTTTGCCTGGTCTGCCTCGGACATGCCCGACGTAGACCCCAAGCTGGTCATGCATTCCCTCGATGTGGATGACCGTCGCGGGGTGTTCCAAAAGAAGCGAGTCCTGGGGACATAGCGGTAGCTCGCCGCAAAGGAAGGGGTCACCAAACTATTGGCTGCCGGCTTCATACAGGAGACCAAATATCCCACTTGGTTGTCCAACGTTGTTTTGGTCCCTAAGCACAACGGCAAATGGCGAATGTGCGTAGACTTCACGGATTTGAACAAGGCGACCCCTAAGGACCTTCACCCACTACACAACATTGACAAATTAGTGGACAACACCTGCGGGTACGCCACTTTGAGCTTCCTTGACGCCTTTTCAGGCTATAACCACATCAAGATGAACCCTAAGGACGTCGACAAGACGGTCTTCATCACTGAACAGGGTATCTACTGCTACAACGTCATGCCGTTCGGCTTGAAGAACGCGGGCGCCACATATCAAAGAATGATGGACCGTATCTTTACGGACAACGTAGGAAAAAATATTGAAGTTTATGTCGATGACATGGTCGTCAAAACAAAGGCTGGCGGCGACCACCTCAACGACCTACAGGAAATCTTCCAGATTCTCCGCCATTACAGGCTACGCCTCAACCCCGCCAAGTGTGCTTTCGGGGTCGCCGGGGGCAAATTCTTGGGCTTCATGATTTCCCAGCACGGGATAGAGGCCAACCTGGACCAGTGCCAAGCCATCCTTGACATGACATCACCAAGGACCTTAAAAGAGGTACAACGCCTCAACGGACGCATAGCTGCGCTCCACCGCTTTCTCGCGAGGTCGAGCGACTACTGCTTGCCCTTCTTCAAAACCCTAAAAGGAGGAAAGAACTTCATCTGGACCGCCGAATGTGAAAAGGCTTTCCAGGAGCTAAAGGCCTATCTCAGCCGCCCGCCAATTCTCACAACCCCTTCTCCGGGAAAGCCCATCTACGTGTACCTCGCCGCAACTAATGTGGCAGTAAGCTCCGTCTTGATCATTGAAGACAAAGACGAACAACGACCCATCTACTTCTCTAGCAAAGTGCTCACAGGGGCCGAAACCCGCTACCACTTGCTGGAAAAGCTGGTGTACGCCCTACTGGTATCCACAAGGAAGTTGCGGTCGTACTACCAACAGTACCTAGTCGTGGTCTGCACCGACCGCCCGATGAGACAGATCATCCATCAACCAGATATCGCCGGGTGCCTGGTCAATTGGTCAATCGAGCTTTCCGAGTTTGGCCTCACCTTTGAGCCCCGGCGTGCGATTAAGGGGCAAGCTCTCGCCGACTTCGTCGCGGAGATGACGCCCGCCAATCCAGCCGCCACCACATGGAATCTTTACATAGATGGCGCTTCGTCCGTCAAACTTTGCGGTGCAGGCATCATTGTCGAGTCACCCGACGGCTACGCCATTGAACAGGCCATCGATATACGCTTCCCGTCCACCAACAATCAGGCTGAGTACGAAGCACTCATTGCTGCCCTCGAGCTCGCCGTGGGCATGGGTGCGCAGGATATTCACGTCTACAGCGACTCCCAACTTGTAGTCGGACAGATGAAGGGAGATTTCGAGGCCAAGGAACCCACTATACTCCAGTATGTGGAGAAGGCACGATACATCCTCCGTCACCACATCCAGACCGCCCAATTCACGCACATCTTACGTTCGAAAAACACCAGGGCAGATGCTTTGGCCAAATTGGCCTCCAAGCCTGACGCCCGCGGCCGCTCCTCCATCATACGCACAATCCTGGAACGCCCGTCGATTGAAGGACCAATGGTCCTGGCTGTCGAAACAATTCCTGATTGGCGAACGCCCATCATGGATTACATCAAGAACGGAACTCTCCCGCCTAACAAAAACGAAGCCCGTAAGGTTATGCGCCGTGCGGCCCACTACTTCCTCTAGGGGAACGACCTGTACAGGCGAGGCCACTCTATGCCTTGCCTCAGATGCGTCGGACTTAGTCATACCCACGTTCTCCAGTCGTCTGGCGCCCTCCTAGTAACGCAGCACGCAATCACCCACGATTGCCTTGTCCTGCAAATCTCGGTCTCCACCTTTCTTGCTGGTGGGGGTCGTGTCTGATAACGTGGAGCGCCCCGCGCGCTGGCCACCACTCTCACCCAGCTCTATAAATAGAGTTCAACCCAGCAGACTAAGGTTAGCAACTTCTCTCCTTTCAGAATTCTCTTGCTCTCACATCTCTCATATACTAACTTGAGCGTCGGAGTATTCTTCGCAGGGCCCCCCTGTGAAGTTCTTGTAGGTACTTGGACGATCAACTTGCTCTTTAAGTCAAATGTTATAACTATTAGTTAGAGCACAATTCAATCATATAAATAATTAATTTTTGTTGATTAAATTAAATAGTTGGATTCGGCCAAAAAAATTAAATATTTCAAAAAATAAAAGACCAAAAATGAAAATGCTCATGTAATCTATAAGAACTAAAATGTTAATCCAGTAAAAAAACATAATCATATAAAATCAAACTGTCGAGTACTAAAATAAGTTTAAGGAAATTAGAGAAAATGGTTAAACTGATTGGTCCAAAAACATATTTGATTGAAGAAGAATGAACTATTTTGTGTAGTGATTAGAAAAACTCAAAAAGATACTCATGCAAGGAATTAATTATTTATAGAAACAAACCCTCATTCACTAACGAATTAATTAAATTATTTTAAATGTATTTATCTGATCAGGAGACCAGCACTTATTAATTATTACAACTCAGAGCTAGGTTAATAGCATCCTTATTCCATACTTCTATGTTAGTGATTACTGACTACTAAGCATTATTCGTTTCTGGTTCCAATAAGGTAGCAGGCATCATCAAAAAATAAAATAAAATCCACATACATGAATCTGAAAAAAACAAATCCATTTTCATTAAAGTAATTAATTTTTTTACCAACGAAGATTATTGGGTCTGTCAGAGGTGGTTAATCTCTTACAACATAATAAACTCTTACAATTTAGTCTCAACAGGGATTAAGTTGTACAATAATGAAGTATTCATAGAAGGATTACATTGACGTAGTTGTGATAGCAATGCCCTATGATAGATTGAAGTTCAAGTATATATAGGACCAAGTTATAGTCAAATCATGACCCTTCGTATCTATTCTAATATAAAGAAATAAAATTACGTCTTAACTAATACCTATAATTTTAGGCAACGATAAGCGCTTGATGGAACATACTAACTTGTAAGAGACTCATGAACTTTTATAGATTAAATGAAACATTTCAAAAACTAAGGGTAAAAAATGACAACACTCATATAATTTTATAGGAACTAAAATGTTAATTTAATCAAAACAAAATCATATAAAATCAAACTGTTGAGTACTAAAATAATTTTAAGGAAATTAGAGGAAATGGTAAAACTAATAAGTTCAAAACCATATTTAATTGAAGAAGAACAGGAACAAAAATCAAAGGGGGATTTTTGGGTTTTTTGTCATAATTAAGTTGCTACATTAATTAAGTATCCAAACAAGAAAATTAAGGAATTGAAGAACCCCCACCAAATTTGACTAATTTTCCTATGGTTTCATGATCCTGTCTTCAAAATCCTTGTCCATTCTTGGAATCATCAAACCAATCATTCATGAAACAACAAGCTTGATCAACATGATCCCCAGAAACAGAATCATCTTCCATCATCACATTAACATTAACATTCTTCTCTTCCCTTTTAAATGGGCATTCCATGATGTTATTATTATCTAAACTTTCAAGAAACCCTAGCCACCATGAATATGATGAAGAAGCTTGATTCTCACTACCCCACTCTAAATCTACACAAGAGCCTTCAACAATGGATGCTTCTACTGATAGTGGTGGTAATGATAATGATGATGATGATGATGATGCTTCAGCCATTATAGAAGGTTCAGTTGTAGACCATACAGGTTCAGGGATAGGCATAGCATCCAATAAAGAGTAACAATAATATGGTACTTCATCTGAAAACAACATTGGCATATTCTGATAATTATTATACTTGTGATGTTCATCACATAGTTCACTTTCTGACCTTTTTCTTGTGGATTTGCTTGATGCCTTTGTTTCTTCCTCTGATCCCATTACTTCTTCTTCTTCTTCCATGGATTTTTGATTCCCAACTCTAAGTTTCACAAGAATCACTATAGAAAATGATAAAGCTTTTGTTGTTGGGAATTGGAAGAAAAGAAGGCAGCAAGTTAATAATGCTGCAAAAGCCTCTTCTTTTATTATTATTTTTTAAAAGTAGATCTATTTTTTATTTCTTGAATTTGTCCTGAAATTATAGTTTTAGTCCTTAAATATCGTAAACAAATTTTTTGTCCTTGATTTATTTATAAGTATAAATCATTTAGTCCCTGAAACGTTATTTGTGAGAACTAAATAGTTTATGTTTGTAAGAAAAATCAAAGACAAAAAAAAATGTAGAGAAAACATACTATTTGGTCATTAAAGTTACACTGAGTCAATAAATTTAGTCCTTGAATAATTGAAATGCACGATTTAGTTCCTGAAATATTTTAATTGTCGATGATTTGACCCTTTGTGATAACTTAGTCTCTAAATTTGAACTAATTTGATACTTTTTGATCCATGAATTTATACTAAATTAATATTTTTTTTGTCCTTGAATTAATATGAGTTTTTATTTTTTGATCCCCCAATTTAACCTATAGGTCAAATCGCCGGTGATTTCAATAATCTGGGGGATTGATGAGTTGTATAATGTTTATTAGAATTAGTTATTATAAGTAATTATCTGTATTAAGTAAAGCCCAATAAACTTAAGACTATATATGTAGCCTTTATGGTGAAGCCCACTATATAATGATATACACTACCTTTTTAGTTTTTTTTTTTCTACTCTTAGTAGAAGAGTGTCTTCTCTTTTAGGGGGAGGGTTAAGTCCTTTAAGTAATGAGAGGAGTTTTTCGTTTTTTGAAGTTGAAGATGGACATTTTTCTTCATCATATTTGTACCCTCATAGCAATCTACACACTGAAGAGAAGTCGATGATGAAGCTTCCTCAGAGAGGATGTCAAAATTTGTTGATTTCTTTCTCAAATCTACAACAATAAGAGTGGATGATATGGAAGAAGATCTTATTTGAAGAATTTCTACAAGATCTTCAAGTATGTTTTATTGTTGTTCTTTTAGGAAAGATTTTTTAGTTTGCTCTGATATAAGAAGACCTATTATTCATACCCTCGTGTATTGCTTGGGTGTGACTTACCTTCCTTATGGAAAATAAGATGATTGTTTGTTGTTGTAGATAGTTTTTCCCTTGTCTAGATCTTTCTATGTGGGTTTTGGGTGATGGGGATTGTCTATAATGTGTTTTTCCCTTAGTGGACTCTCCATTCTCCGATTTGAGATTGAGATGTATATCTAATATCCTTACTCTCATGAATGTTCATGATAGGACAAAACAAAAAAAAAACTTGCATATACAAATACAATTAGGCTACACTGGTTTGAGTTTGATCATTATGAATATTATGAGATAGTTTTATTTAGAATTATTTCTAGTTTTATTCAGTCTTTATGAAAAATTTGTTTAAACACTAAATTGACTCAAATTTAAGTATTTATATCGAAAAGATTTTAATCTATTGTCAAATTAATTGAAGAATTTATGACATCTATATCTATGAGGAAAACTACTTTTATGATACGTAAGTAGTATAATAGTAAACATTTTGTTGATAACACCAAGATCAATAATAGTTTTCATTCTAAGGTTAACTTTCACATAAAATTAACTGTGCTTTATTTTATTTTATTAATTTCAAAAAATATTTATAAAATAATTTTTTTAACTATTATATTTAAATTATCTGAATGATTGCAAATGCTATTTAATTTTTTTATAATACAATTTAACTTTATGTTGTATAAGAAAAAAGTGAGTAGGGTGCTATTCATTTTAGTTTTTTTTAATAAAATCACTATTTTAGTCTCACTTATGTGGCATTTAACAAATTAAATAAACAGAAGTTTAACAGAAGCGTGCTATTTGCACCTAATTGAAAACTCAGGGGGTTCTATTTGTACAAATTGAAAACTCAAGGGTGTTATATGCACCTGACCTAAAACTCAAGGGGTGTCGGTGTATTTTGGCCATAAATAAATTAAGGCTAGATCATCTAATTTTGATCTCTAATATTTATCCTAAATTTTATTTTGGCGCCTAATATTTTTTCTTTTTCATTTTGGTCTTTAATAAGTTTCATGATTAGTCCCTAACTATATTGACAGTGATCATATCTCTCTCGTTTCAAATCTAAAAAATATGACGAGATCATAGTTATAGATTATTCTTTCTCTATCCAATTGGGGTAGTCGACAAACACGAGATCAATCGGATCGTGAAAGTGTGCCACTCATTTTATGAAATTAGTCATATCTCTCTCATTTCAAATCCAAATGTGATAAAATTAGAGTTACATATTATTCTTGACGAGTTCTTTATTTGTTTAGTTGGGATCCTTAACAAACAATATAATGTCATATATATAATACTTTGAAAGTGAGTTTAGTCAAAATACAAACATTAATAACTTTTAAAGTACTAGTTGACTTCGTTTGCTGACGGTCCCAATTAAACAAAGAAAGAACTTATCAAGATTAACCCGTAGTTTTAATTTCGTCGCATTATTCAAACTTGAAATGAGTGAGATATAACCAACTTTTACTAAACAAGTGCCCACTTTCAAGCCTAATTTTAGGTTTGATTTGACCTCGTTTACCGACAATTTCAACTGAGCAGAAAAAGAACATGTTAAGAATAATTCGTGGCTATGATTTTCGTCATACTCATACTTTAAATGAAAGAGATCCATATAATCACATTTAGTAGTTAGGGGCGAAAAGAGATCCATAAACAGAGCTGATTTTAAACTTGTTAGATCATATGTACTTTAGTTTAAGGTTAAAATCTCAAAGCTGATAGTTGTCCATAGCCATGGCATGTTTCATTCCATTACTATACTACACCAAGACACATAATTAATTAATCACATAAGATAAATAAACAGAGAAAATCTCATTACACACATCTACCAAGAAAAGCCATACCTACTCACTCCACTGGCTTTGGAATATTTTTCATTCTACCACTCAAAACTCCATTTTTATTTTATCTGTGCAACAAAGTGCATGTTAGTTGTTTATGACTATTTTTCTATATATTTTATTTCAGCCACGAAAAGTATTAATTATTTTTATATATATTGGAGGATTTGAGTTCACGACTTTATCTCCATCCCACGTCTACCCTAACTACATGAGTCAATATCACGTGGTAGGCATTAGGATTTTGTACAATGTTTTATTTATTTTTATTTGTAATGAAAATAATTTTTCTGTCCTTGAATCAAATTAAAACATGGAGATAAATGCCATTTGAACTTAAAAATCATTACTATTGTAAAGTTCTTTTAAATTTTTATATATAATTACAAGAGTATTATATATTTACCTTTCTCATGAAAAAGAAAATTGCAATTACATTATATATATACTCCTATAAAAGAAATATAATTCTTTTTACAAATCAATATTTCATGATTTAATTAGTCTTTTTAAAGTTTTTCACATATTTTATTTTATTTTTAATAATCAAGGAGTGTTGCATCGTCTGTCAGCCTATAAGAGATTTATCTGATTCATGATAAGGCTTGAGGATGCACGAAGGTATCTACAAAAATACTTCATAAAGAGTTCCTTATGAACCAACTACGATAAAATTAGAATAGATCAATAGAATTTTCTTTAATAAGAGATGGAAGATGAGAGAATTAAGAGTATCTCACTTGTCTTTCAAGATTTTGAGGGCTTTTTATGTTGATGGATACAAAAGATGACATTAACTGAAAATTTTTCCCAAGATACAGGAGATTGTGGAGGTAGTTTGCCTATATTGCCTAATTGGGAGAGTCGGTCAAAGTATATCAAAAGAGTATTATTATGTTTTAAAAATTGAAAAAAAAAAAAGGCAAAACCTCCATTTTTGTCTCTAAATTTTATATCAACTTTCAATTTCAATTCGTACATCTCTAATGTTTCTTTGCTGTTATTTTCGTCTACAATATTTTACATTTTGATCAATTTCATTTTTCAGTAACTTCTTTCAATAAATTAACGAAAAATTTCATCATATTTTTTAATCTGAGTTCAGATTTGAGTTTCTTTTTATATTAATTTTCTTTATTATATGTCATTATCCACGTAGAATATGTCGTTGATATATATATTTGACTAAAGTAAGAGTAAATGATAAAATCAATCAAAATAAAAATTTAAGAACAAAATTGATGTAAAAAAAAAAAAAAACATTGGAGATCAAATTGAATATTAATGTAAATTAAGTTTGAGAATGAAAAGGGTGTTTTTGCCAAAAACAAAAACAATGGCAAGAAATATGATAAATTTTGTTAATAATTTTTTTTAATATCTCATATATCTTTACGGGAATGTTCAGCAAATGGGACGCATTAACCTATTATTTAACTCATTTAAATGTGATCTTTGGCAAGTATAGATATATATGAGTGAAGCTTAGTGCAATAGTTTCAACTTTCAACTATACATATATTATTGCATACATAATCTATACATAAACCCTTTAAATAATTATATATAATGCATAGCATGTAGAGCCATGAAGAAAATTTACAACTCATGCATTAGTATATAGTAATATTGTTTGAACATTGTGTCATTGACAGCTTCCTTCATGCATGCACGTGTTTTCAACATTTTCTTCAAACAGAATCTTGAAAAATGTGGATTTTCTCTGTTATTGAGCTGTACTCTCTAAAACCTAAATAGCTTTTTCCAATTTTCAACTTAATTTGTGCCCTGTAATGGAAGCCAATTGTAGCTTTTGTCCCATCAATATCAATATCGATATATATAATATATTAATATTAATGATCATATATAAGTATGACTAACAAATCCAATTTCTTAATTTAGAGTTTTAGACAATGTCAAGTCCCTTAGCTTATCTGGCATATTGACATAATGACATCGACTTCCATAAGAAGATAAAATAGATATATTAGTTAGACTTCGCAAGAAATATATTTTTTTATGGCCAAAGTGAGCTTTTAGTCTCATATTTTTTAGTTAGGTCTTAATTTGGTTTCGTATCTTTTGTTGTTGCGTTTTTTGTTCATATCTTTTGGTCAGGTGCAGAATCGATCCCATATATTTA
This sequence comes from Chamaecrista fasciculata, assembly GCA_003254925.1. Lineage (NCBI taxonomy): Eukaryota > Viridiplantae > Streptophyta > Magnoliopsida > Fabales > Fabaceae > Chamaecrista > Chamaecrista fasciculata. The sequence goes on along the minus strand of QANZ01052775.1, from coordinate 21,701 downwards.
TTTTGTTATTAATTTTGTCTCATATCTTTGTAAAAAGTTTGACCGTTAGTCTTACAATGTGGAACTTTTTGCAAAGATATGAGACCAATTTTACAACCTGACAAAAAAAATATGGGACTGATTCTGCAACATGATAAAAATATATAAGATCAAATGTGCAACATAAAAAAATACGAGACTAAATTGAGACCAAAACAAAAGATATGAGACTAAAAGTGAAAAAAAAAATACAAAACCAAATTGAGATATGAAAAAAAAATGAGACCAAAAGCACACTTTGACTTTTTTTTTATTAATTAATGAACGAAATCATGTATTAAAATAAATGCCTTTGGTCATTAAATAATTAATGAGATAATCTAAGAATGGAAACTTAATTAGAAAGTTAAGTTCTTGAGGAGATTAATTACTTTAAGGTGGAAAAAGCTTGAATAAAGTTTGGCCTTAATATAATTGTACTTTTTTTTGGGTAAAGATATAGTTATATTTTCTTTCGAGGATAATTAGTGATATAAAATGATTTTATCATGTATATTATTTTATAACTTTATAACAAAGATATACTTAAAAAGCTTTATATAATTATTCTAAAATATAATTGTTCTCATGATGAACTAGGCTTTGGCCGGGGGTCATTACCTGGTTCAGATGAGGCAACTCTAGGTTGAAGGTTACCTGCAAGTCAATGAATAATAGGGTAGGGTTCCTCAAAAATATCAACTGAGTGAGTATTAGAGCGTACCTGACCAGTAAAGAGATCTGACATTTTTATACTAGTGGAGAGCAATCTTGGCATGATCTCGCCATTAATGCTCTGATCTTATTGTGATCCTTGGCTCCCACGTTATTTCCTTTTTGTTACTCGGCACCTTGATGATGATGACCAGTCAAGGCGCAATCTTAGGAGCAAGATCTTTTGGGTGATTACCCTGATTCATATTGGATCCAGATTGATTCTGGATTGATCCTTGATTGATTGATTTCTAATTGAATCCTGATCGACTACTGATTGACTCCAGTGTGCTTCTCCACTGTCCATGATGCTCCACTTCTTAGGCGTCCTTGCTCATGGTCTTCCTGGGCGGTCTCACGCCTTTTGGGCGTCCTTGCCTAACTGAGGCTCCTGAGGGTCAATTATGTATTGGGCCCAAGTAACCTGGTCATTTAGGCCATTTAATTTTGGACCTTTTATCACCTCATAAATAGAAGAATTTAAATAATTTTAAGGAAATATGGATGTGTATTATATATTAGGCGTCGATATAGCATGCATAAATTTAATATTTCACTACTATACTTTTTTAATTAAACATGAGAAATTGATTATTATTATTTATTAGTTTGAGATTTCTCCCTCTTTTCTTTTCTTTTTGTACCTTGTTATCAAGTCTTTTTTTAAGAGTATCCTCAAAACTTGAATGCATTGCAATAATTTGAAGAAACGCACAATCAAAATTATCTCTTTTATTTTTCCTAATTTAAGTTTGAAGAAATTTCGAATTGCACCATAAAAAGCACTGCAATATTTAATGTATTTATATAATACGAATATTATGTTTGATCAAAACTAAATAAAAGCTAGTAATTACATATGTATTAGTAATTTATTATTATGGTATGCATACTTATATACTTATACACTTTAATAAACTAGGTTTGGACCCGTGCGATGCACGGGTGATATTCTATAAATTTTTTTAGTACATTGTTCTATGAATATTTTTAGAGTATTATTCTACGAACTATTATGTGACATTAAAATATTATAGTATGTTAAATTGATAATTAGTTAATAATGAATTAGTATTGTTGCTTGTTTTTTATTAAAAAAAATATATAGAGTAATTAGTTAATCATCTTATGATGAATTTTTATAGTAGTTTTTAATTGATTATTAGTTTATAATAAATTAGTATTGTTGCTTGTTTGTTTTTAAAATAAAATATATTGAATAGTTAGTCCCTCAATTTGTTGCTTGTTTTAAAAAACTTACAAATAGGTCCCTGGATACATATTATCTAGGGACTAAAATGAATACTTTAAAAAAATTGGGGTCAATATATAATTTTGTAAAATTTGTTATAGTTAAAATTATAAAATAGCTCTAAAGGGTACCAAAGTGTTAGGTTTCAAACCACAGGGTACCAAAGTGGAACAGGGTTAAACCACAGGGTACCAAAATGTAATTTACCCTAAAATATCTTTTGAATTAGAAATTTGTTTGATATGAATTTTGAG
>QANZ01052775.1:0-19117 GCA_003254925.1 Chamaecrista fasciculata | reverse complement strand
GATGGCTAACTGGTTGAACCAACCTTCTTAAATTATTATATTATTATTTTATTTTATATACTTAAAGGTCAAATGTTGGAGAATATTGACTATAAACTTATAGAAAATGACCATAAAATATCATTTTGTATAAATTTAATATCTATAACAATCATAGCCATTTTGTGTAGTCCAACTATACATAAAACTCAATGATTTATTCTAAATTTATGTTAAAAGTGACATTTTATATTAAAATTAATGTCTTCCTCTTAGACAATACTATTTAAAACATACGCTATAATTGAGTAATAGTTATCCTAAAGATAAGTCTTTACATTGCATTCAAGGATATCAACTCCCAAAACCCTTGGATCCTCCTAATTGAAAATGAAGATTTCTTGCAATCCTATTGTACATATTGAGTGTCTTGATGGACAATAATATAGGTAACATAAATCAAGAAATTACGAGATAGTTATTAACCCATAAATGTTGGCATATAATTAACATATGAATGTTTAGTTAAATGGCAAACATTACATATAATAATGGTGACAATGAGGGGACCTTGAGACTTTTAGTTTAAAATTTTTACTCATAACAATAGAATTAAGATATCTTTATTAATTGTCAAGTTCCAATCCTATTCAAATTTTTAATTAATATTTTGCTTACTTATAGCCAAAATTAAGGACAAAGGCCTTTATGGACATGTTTATACATAATCTTTTGGCAAAAAAGTTTTGGTAAAAATAATTAATTAGATTTTATTTCATAATAACTTTGATTCCTCACTTTCTACCTTTCAAGATTAAACCAAAATCCTCATATACATTATTTTTTTGAGTCACATGCATGATTATAACTTTTTATTATTGGCTTTCTCTACATATATTTCATAGCATTGGCTTACATAAGAATGTTAAATTAATGAGTTTTCATTAATTATTAAATTAGGTTAATGCCAAATTGTTGGAGTAGTTGAGATAATTAGACATGGACTTTTGTAGGGGTGTTCCGCTATTTGAGTTAACCCGTCAAACTCAACCCAACCCCCAGGTTTGAGTTTGTTTGGTGTTGGCTGACTGGTTTGGCTTGAGAAACAAAAAAAAGAGCTTGCAAGAGTTTGGGTTGGGCTTCGGGTTTAAGAATTCTGAAACTGCGTCTCAACCCAACCCAACCTGCCAACCTACACCACTTATTATTATTTTTTGGCCAAAGTGCAATATTGGTCCTATAAGTTTGCATGAGTTCCCAGATCANCACCACTTATTATTATTTTTTTTACTAAAACACTTCAAGTTATATATTGAGGTTTCACTTAGGATATAGATTTCAATGCAAATTAATATAGTTCACCCATGAACATAAGGTATTAGGGTGCGTTTGGATTCAAGAGTTAAGGTAAAGGAGGATAAAGGAATGGGGGAGGTAATAAAGGAGAGGTAAAGGATTTGTGTTATAAATGAGGTTTTTAGTAAATTGTATTGGGAAAAATGAGAGATAAAGGAGGAATTATGATGTGAAATTATTTTAAAGGGTATGTAATGATTGTGGTAGGTTGAAATAATAGTATTGGTATTTTAAATTTGTATAGGGGTAAAAATGGTAAAAATAAAGGAGGATAAAGGAGTGTTGCTTTTTTATTTGTTTTGGTGTTAGCAAATTGGTATGAGTAATGATTGCCTCGAAATTTGTGCTAAAGGAGGAAGTTAATAAAGGAGATTTTTGGAGTGGTAAGGTAAATGAGGATGGAGGTGTGAATGTGGGACCAAAATGTAATTTTGATACTACAAAAAATATTACCTATGTATATAATAGAGAAGGGACCAAAATGTATATTTTCTGGGGTATGAATTATGTATTTTTCTAAATTTTCTTCTTCAGTAGTTGCAGAACAAAAAATATTAGCCATATATATACAGAATGATGGACCAATATGTATATTTTTTACACTTCAAAAAATATTACTTATATATATACTGGAGAAAGGACCAAATTGTAAAGTCTTGGGGAATGAATTATATATTTTTTCCCATTACTGTTTTTTAAATATGTTTATAAATTTTTAAACCACAAAAATATTACCCATATATATACAGTAGGAGGGATCAAAACCTATATTTTTGGGGTCTTGATTATATATTTAACTCATTGATCTAAATGTAAATAACATGGACTTAATCATTTTATTTTAAATTTTTACTCTAAAAAATATTATTAAATAATTGAAAAATAGAGGAAGGAATACGAATATATCAAAAATTATAGGCCAAAGTCCTATTTTGGTCCCTCAGTTATGCTCCATGTTCCAAATTGGTCNATTTTTTAATGTTCAATAAAAAATGAAAAGAAGTTATTTTATTAGTAAACTTTTTAACTAATATTTTGAGTATTTTAAAATAAAATGAGAGAAGGTGAGTAAAAAAATAGTAAGAAAAGATGAATGAGAGAGAAAGTTGTAAGGGTAATAAAAAAATTTTTATATGCAATTTACAAATATGCCCTTTGAATATTTTATTATTTTATAGTAAAAAGTAGGTAGTTATAGGTAGTTGAATAGGGATATGTTAGTAATTTTAGAAGATAAAGGAGAGATAAAGGAATGATAAAAGAGGAAAATAAAGGAGGGGGAGATAAAGGTAACACAAACAACATTTGTAACTGCAGATCTGGTATTAAAGGAGTACTGGGAGATAAAGGAGGATAAAGACACTGTAAAGGGGGATCCAAACGCAGCCTTAGTTAAAAAAGTTAAAATATAACTTGTTGTGTTTCACACTAATTTCAACTACTTCAAATATAAGTGGCTTTCATAAATTTTGATTATAATAGGAATTTTTGTAGAATAATTTTTAGAAAGTAGGATTTATTTTCATTAAAATTTCAATTCAAAATCATTTAAAAATAAAAAATTACTAAACAAAATATTTTTTTCACAAAAAAATTATTTATAAATTGGAATGGGCTAACCCGTGAGCCCGCCCAACCCAACCTATTGTTTTTTGGTTTGGATTGAAATAATTTGTCTTCTAATTAACCCAACACAAACCAACCTGTCATAAAAAAAAATAGTCCAACCTAACCGAAACCACACTGTGAGCACCCCTAGACTTTTGATAGCTTAAAAGGATCATTCATTTTTTCCAATTAAATGGCATATGCTAAAAGACATTCCCAACAATCAGTGTGAGTACACTATCATTCTATAACTGATGTGCAACTTACAATATTAACACTAAGTCAACTAATTAATAATCAAATATACGATTTGGTTCCTAAAATATTTCAATTATCAACTATATGGTACTTAGTGATGATTTGGTCCCTAAATTTGAATTAATTTTTATACTTTTTGGTCGTTGAATTTGTACTAAATTAATACTATTTGGTCCATGAATTTGGACTAACTTTATACTTTTTTGTCTATGAATTTGTACTAAATTTATACTATTTGGTCTCTTAATTTATATTGAATTCATACTTTTTGATCACTAAATTTGACCCAAGGACCAAATCGTTGACAATTGCGATAACTCATGAATTGAGTAATATATTTTGATTATTCATGGACTAATTAATTGACTCAGTGTAAAATCAAGGACAAAAAAATTTGTTTCCTCTACGTTCCTTTTTTGGAAATGTTGAACCTTATAACCTTACATATTTTTTGTAACCTTATGACCTTACATATATTTAATCAATTATATATTTTGTAACCTTGTAACTCTATGACCTTACATATATTTTGTTTTTAAAATAATATATTTTGTTTTTATTTGTTGGATATATATAATTGATTAAACATGTTAGCTATAAATTTATAAAATTTATTAAATATTTGATTAATCTAATAATTCTAGTAATACCATATATATATATATGATTGTGTGTGTAATTTTAGTAACTTTAGCATTTTTATATAATAATTTTATTTTATAATAATAATTAATATGCTAAAGTTAAAAACTTATAATTAATGAGTACTAAATGATCATAATTATGATATCAAGTTAAAAAGTCATGATATAATGTCAAATTCAGTTATAATAAAAATTAATTATTTTAAATGTCAATAGTAATATGTTATTATTAATGTAGAATAAATTTTCATAATTCTGATTTCAATTGAAAAAATAAAATATAATTTCATTTATTATAATATTGATTATAAAAAAATTAAAAATAATATCTTATCATTAATACTGAGTAAATTGTCATAATTTCAATTTCAAGATAAAAATTAAAAATATAATTTCATTTTTCATAAAATTTATTAATAGAAATTAAAAGTATAATTTCAATAATATTTTATCATTATTCTGATTGCAATTTAAAAAATATTTTATTTCTTACAAAATTATCTATTCTCAATAATAATAATAATAATAATAATAATAATAATAATAATAATAATATACTTTATCATTAATATAAAATAAATTGTCATAATTATAATTATTAATAATTATAATTATTAAAGATTTTTATAGAAATAATAATGTGTCAACGTTATGTTAGGAATTTATTATTAAAGATTTCAATTTTACAAATTCTCACAAATTAACGTTGACACATAAAAATTCCTAATATAAATCAACATTTTGTAAAATTCCAAAGATAAATCATCTTTTTGTAAATTGCTAATAAATATTGAATGAATCATATTTAAATATACCCAATTAAACTTTAAAACATTTGCACGGATCAAGGCATTAAGTTTTGTACATTTAAATATGTATAAATATTAAAATTAAATAGAAGTGACATTAATTTTTTTAATGTTGACACAAAAGAATTCCTAATATAAATTAATGTGTATAATAGAGGTTTTGCATTTAGGAGATGGTATTAATATAAAAAAAACCACCGTAAATAACCTTCTATAAAAGCATTTAGGCCATTTATATTGTTTCTACATATAGAGGTTTTGCAGACAACAATTGTTAATTACAATCTTTTTTTGTCCAACTAAAAATGAATTTGAATGTGCAATAGAATTGGTAATGTTTGACATGATATATTGATGGCAGTTAATACTTGAAGAAAGATGACATTAGACGATCAAATCAAAAGCACATGTGATTTTCAGCATATATGAACACAACCTGAGACAAATAATTAAGATCGTGATTATAAACGACCATTCGTAGTTAATGAATTTGTGTGAACCTCGCAAGTAATATCCATTTGTCTTTCCTTTTTTTTTTGGTAATACATGTCTCTTTCCTTTTTGTTTTTAACCTATAACCACTCACTTAAATAGTAAAAGCTTCAAACAAAAGACAAATTGACAAAAAAAAAATTATTATAGTGTTATTGTCATGCCATATCCCGTAAAGCTCTTAAAAAGGAAAAAAAATGGAGCCTAAGGCTTAAGGATTACAACGGTTCTACTTGAGGAAAAAATAAATATAATTCAAATTGGCTTATAGTTCATTTGAATTTTGGAGGATGAGGCCAACAATATAATCAGTATTAATCTTGGAAATATATGATCTATGCGCTACTATCATCTTGATCTTCTTTGAATTCTACTTGACCTTTCATCACCTCACCAACAACTTTCTCTTTGCACTTGCTTTCCTTATCAGTCTTTTTCTTGTTGTTGAGAAGATCAAGTGCTGCAAGTACCTTCGGTTGTTAATCAAAATTTTGTTTAATCATGAAAAAAAAATGAAAGGGAGAACCCATATACGTGACAAATATGTACATATAGATACTAAGCATTAAAAGTGGGCGAAACAATTCTATTAGTAATTTAAACATACCTAGTATCCTCGATATCCAATGAAATTCTTCTATCCAAACCACCCCCATTAGCACGCAATTTCAATCATAGCAGAAATTCCACAAATTCGATCGATGGTAAAATGTTTCTAATAGATTCAAATTGCTTCTCCATCTCTATCTTCACGATTATCCTGACGTAATGCGAAAACAAATATCACTTCGTATAGACATGTATCTCTTAACAATAATGTTGGCAAATATATAGAGAATAATGTTTGCAGACAAAAATCAGATTAACAATTAATGATATAGATTTATACCATTCAATTGCTATAAACGTGATTGATAGTATTCATTATATTTAAGGAATAATTGATATTATTATTAATTAATAATTGACATTAGTTCGAATTTACCTTCCTGGCTCACATATCTTTATCTTGATTTTTCAATTAAACCTAAAATAACAACAAAACACTATGCCATATATTAAATTGATTGCTAACAATAACAAAATGAATTTAATGTGATTGCCAATCATGAAAAGAGGAAACCCAAAATTAAAATGAATTGGCAATCATGAATGAAAAACACAATCAATCACATTAAATTCGATATTTGGCTGCAAAAATTGTGAAAAGTCCAGTTGGCAAAATGAATCCAAGTGTTACACGCATTCTATATGACAATCATTTAGTGGATACAATTATGCCATGCAGGAGCCATGTCAGATTATTCAATAGCCCCTATGCCACGTAGGAGCCATGTGGCAAGAAATTAGTTATGCTTCTCCTTATTATATCTTAGAGAATAGATGATTAAAATATAGAGAAAATTTACAATTTAATTCCTAAAAGATCAAAACGGTATACTATTTAGTCCTTGGGAGATTAAAAAATATACTATTTAATCTATAAAAATGACTATTAAGTATACCATTTTGATCACTCAAGGACTAAGCTGTGCATTTCAAACTTTTAGGGATTAAGTTGTGAGCTCAATAATATTTTAGGGACCAAATTATTAGTTTACTTTAAAATACACTTAGAACCTCTTAGTTTTAAGATTGGGCATAAAATACCTTTGAATTTTAAAAGGTGATAGATATATTGATTCCTTAAACTTTCAGTTTGGATTACTTAATATTTATGAGTTTTAAAATTGACAAATATATTACCTCAATTTTGAAATAAGTTGACACCCTTAAGTTTTCAACTTTAATCACTCAACACTTTTAAATAACCTCACATTTTAAAAAAGTTTAAGACTATCTATCCATTTATTTGAAAGCTAAAGGAATATGAGTGTCAATTTTTAAAAACTCAAGGAGCCTAAGCAATTAAAGTTGAAAGTTTAGACTTCAGAATATCTATTTATCAACTTTTAAAACTTAGAAGTACTTTATGCCCCGATCTCAAACTTCAAGAGTTTATCAAACTCAAGTGCATTTTAAACTTTAAATATATTAGTAAATTTTAATGGTCACTATCAACTATTTAAATTTTAATTTTTTTTTTCAGATCTAGTATTGCAAACTCAAATTAAATTATAATTGTATGATGTAAGAAAAAAAATATTATATATAAACTATATATTATAATAGTTAATCAGGTTCACTAGTTAATTTTATTTTTCATGGAACACTAATTAATGTTGCTTGTGTTGGAATTGTGAGGGTTAATGTTGTTACAAACACATCTAGATGCATAGTTCAAGAACTAACCATGGCATTAGGTATTTTATCCAATGATTTTTTATATTTATTTCCTTAAACATAATTTTAATTTTTTTTTTAGTTTCTTAAATATATCTTCACTAAAGATAAACATCATGTTCACAACACGGTCACATATAAATCCTTCTTTAACATAAATTTAAATTTGAATTATCAAAGACCAACTATTTTCATCAAACAATACATGTTTCAAAAATGATACTCCTTCTAGTTCATAATATTTGTCATAGTTTTAAGAATTTTCATGTTTTAAAATATCTGATGTTTTACAAATAATCAAGAAAATATTAATTATTTTTTTACAATTTTATCCCTACCTATTTTCTCTTAATAATAAATATCTTTTGAAAATAGAAAAGAATAAATAAGGATAATATAGTCTTTTTATTTTATATTTTTATAAGTTTAAGGTGAACTAATTATGTTTTTACTCTGTGTGCACCCATAAAATTATAACAGATATTATAAAATGGAGGAAGTAGTATTTAATTTAGGTTGTCTAAACATTATATCTTAAGTTGGATTTTAGAATGATGTATACATAGTTTTGTGACCCTTCTATTTTCTATTTTTTGGCCTGATTGTGACCCTTCTATTGACTACGAAATGGACACCTAACCCAAAAAAAAAAAATGGATCTTCAACTTTTGGGGTTTATAACATACTAACAGCATAACAATAATTCCACTTGCCTTTCATATTTTTTCGTCGTCTTCTTCTAATTGGTCACCTAATTCCAAGAGTCAATGCTTTGATTCGCGCAATTAATTAGTAGAAAAAACAAAGAAATTTCAGGTTTACATTTAATTGTTCTTATGAAAAGAAGAGGAAGAAATGGATTTTTCTTTCATCATTGAATATTAGTTTTTCTTATTCAAAATCTTAGTATGTATACAAACATATCAAAAAATTGAAGTCCATTATATTGCATTCCAAAACACAAAGGAAATTAACATATTTACGTATAAGGAGTCAAATAAGTGAACTGATATTTTTAAAATACTAATGAACTTAACATGTAAAGATCATACAAATACGGCTTTTAAAGTTTTAATTACAAAATTATTCAAAATATAAATTATTTTTTATTGTATTCTAAATATAAAAGAAATTGTGAGAATTATTTAACTTCTTATATAACTTTTATTTAAAAAATTAATGTTAAGATAAAAAAGTTATGAGAAGTTATTTTTCTTAATAACATCTCACGATTTTTCAAAAGATATTAGATAATATTTGATATAATATATATATATATATATATATATATATATAATTTTAAAGAAAGACTATCAGGAGACTCCAAAATTATATAGTATAAGTTAACTAACCTCATTGTTGGACTCCCTCATGTATTTTATTTCTTCTCAATTTGGTTCCTTATAGCTTTTAGAGTTTTTTCTCAATTTAGTCCCTTATAACTTGTTTTGCCATCAATTTTAGTCTCTATATAATTCTTTCTTAATTTGATTACATAATAATGTTAGTTAGAGATGTAATAACACCATTATTAATTGATAAAATAATGTGTTAATTGTCACATGAACACATTTTTTTGGTCATCAAAGTAGTCATTATAACTTATAAGTGATTTTCTAAATTTTTAAAATTTTGCATAAAGTGTGTATAGATTTTTTGCAAATTCTATTTTGTTAGTGTGAAAACAAAATTTATTCACGTTCTAGTAAAATATTATATCATTAACTAATTATATTGTGTCTTCAAATTGATGATAAAATATCTCACAAATTTAATTAAATATTAGATAGAGAGATTGAGATTGATAATAAATCTATCAGGGACTGAACTGATGAGGAAATACTAATATGTATGGGACCAAAATAAAATTTTAATCTTAAGCATTTTGACATAATAATATATATGGTCAACCAGACACCAAATCTTCACTTAAAGGTGGAAAGATCACGACCATGGTAAGCTTCCATATATATATAAATATAAAATATGCAGCCCAAAAAACAAAGCATAAAATCAGCCTCTAAAAATCTTCCAAACATTTCTTAAATCACTGAAAGATGAGATGGGTGGGTGACTAAACCTTATTAATGCGTCTGTTTAATTAATGCCTTACTTAATCTTCTAATTAAGCTAACATTAATTAATTATACCCACTTGCTTATAAAAACAATGAAGCCCTTGTATAAATATATATAAGACACATATGCCACCACCCCAACTCTATTTTTATCATTTTATCAAAAAGGCGTGACTTAGTGGATTTCAAAAAGCCTATAGTCTGATGACCAAAAGCTGATTAGATAGTTTTTAAGAATATTATTTGTACTTTGGTTATGTTTAAAACTTGATCATGTGAAGGGTAGTTTCTGAAGAATATTATTTGTACTTTGGTTATGTTTGTACTTTGATTCCAACTCTATTTTGAACACGGAGTTTGACCTCTTAAAATGTTGAATCATCTTGTCTTTTCTATTGCTCATTAGTTTTCTCATCTCATCGTTGCCTTTTCTTCCCTTTTGTTTCTACTTTTAAGTTTTTTTATTTTTGAAAAAGAAATTGTGGAAAGGTTAAGAAGTCTTATGTTTGAGACTTGAGAGTTCAAATTTATTATTATTATTATTTTTAGATTTTATTATTTAATTTTTGAATTTATAACAAGTCAATAAATTAATCTTTAAATAATCAAAATATATAACTTAGTTCTTGGATATTATATAGTTAATAATTTGGTAAATAAATCAAATTTAAGAATTAAAAAAAATATAAATTCAAGGGCCAAAAGATATAAATTCAATACAGGTTTAAAAATAAAAAAAATATAAAATTAGTTTAAATTCAAAAATTAAACTGTCACAAAGATAAATATTATTGACAATTGCTATATTTCAAAGATTAAATTATATATTTTGATTATTCAACGATTAATTTATTAACTCGGTACAAATTTAAAAATTAAATAATAAGTTTCCTCCTTTTTTTATTACTCTTTAAATCTCACAAAATTCAAATAATTTCTTGACTACAATAATCTCAAACTTACACAAGTATTACCTTAGTTTCAAAAGCAGTTAATTCAATTCTATTAAGTATAAAACGTGTATACATAAAGGAAGACCTTAAGAGATATTGATGGAAAGTCTGCAAAATATAGAGATAAGAGAAACTAAAAGAAAGAAAATTTAATATATAAAATAATCAAATAAATAGGACTTACATTTCTTTTTCCTTCTTTCTATATTTCTTTGGGTTGCCTAAGGTATCCCGACAAGTTAAAGATTAATTCTTCGTGGATCTATACTCTATTTAAGGATCTGTCGCTGGTCAATTGATTATTACATACACAAGGCACAATTCGAACCTCCAATACTTACTTAAGCAATCTAGTATACTCGACCACTAGACCAACCAAACTTGATTTCTTACCGTATTTCTTTCTACATTTCTCTGAACTTCACAAAAATTTGCACTTTAAAACCAACTCGCTCATTGCACGGCTAAAAGATTATACATACTACTAGTTAACTATCTTACAAGTTACAACTTTTTTTTTTCCTGCCAAAATCTTACAAGTTAAAACCTAATTAAACACGATGAGATAAACATTTTAATTTTTTTTAGAAAAGGCTAAAATGTAAATTTGATTTCATATTTTTTACTCATTTCCTAATTTGGTCTCATTTCTTTTTTTTTCTTTTTTTTTTCTGTTGTACTATTTGATCTCATATCTTTGAGTCAGGTTCTAATTTTGTCTCATATATTTTTTTGTTACAAATTTAGTCTCATATTTTTGAGTCAAATGTAAAATTGGTCTCATATCTTTGAGTCAGGTTCTAATTTTGTCTCATATTTTTTTGTTACAAATTTAGTCTCATATTTTTGAGTCAAATGTAAAATTAGTCTCATATCTTTGAGTCAAGTAGAATTAACGGTGAAACCTGTTACAAAGATATGAAGCCAATTCTTCAATCTGACAAAATAATATGAAACAAAAAATGATGAGACTAAATTATGATCATTTGCAAAGACATGAGACAAAAAATACAACAAAAAAGATATACAAGACTAAATTGAACAGTGAGAAAAACATATGAAACGAAATTTACACTTTAACCTTTTCAAAAAAAAAAAATTACAGACCCACACAATTTCTTGAGGTGGTGATTCCACCATCTACAACTAAATTATGACCACTCACATACTTAGATTCATCACTTGCAAGATACAAAGCAGCCTCAGCAATATCCTTAGCTCTCAATGTGGTTCCTTTCAAATTGGCCAATCCTCTCACAAACTCCTCTGTTTTCTCCACTTCTCCTTCTTCTTCTTCTTCTTCTTCATCACTGTCACCACTTCTCCACGCATTCACAAGCATTGAAGTCGCCACTCCAAATGGCGATATACAGTTCACTCTAATCCCATACCTTCCCAATTCACAAGCTGCATTCTTCGTCAAGCCCACAATCGCATGCTTTGAGGCCGTATAAGCATGAGGCCCAAGCCCACCCAAAACCCCTGCCACACTGGCCGTTGAAATGATGCAACCGTATCGCCTCGGGATCATCGCCCGAGCCGCGTGCTTCATCCCGAGCGCCACGCCTGTTGGATAGTTTGTAATAGTATCAATGTAGTTGATTTAGATAAGTTAAAGGGTCATTTTGATCTTAAATGTATGTCTTATTGTTCATTTTGATATATTATGTTTCAAAATGTTCGAATTGGTCCTAAACTATTGAATAGGGCTTGTTTTAAGTTCAAATACCACGAATTTAGAGTTAAGTATTGTTCTCAAAGAATATTTTTTCCATCCAGTTGGGACCGTCAATAAATGAGGTCACATCGGTCATAAAAGTAGATCACTCGTTTCATGGTCAAACTAGTAAAATTAATCATATCTATCTCGTTTCAAATTTGAATGCGACGAATTCAAAGTTACGAATTCCTCTTAACAAATCATTTGAACTTGAAACGAGATACGAGAGATATACGACCAAATTAAATAGTTTAGGACTAAAATAAAATATTTTATCAATATTTAGGATGAAAATGAAACATTTTGTTAACATTTAAAACCAATTTAAACATTTTAAACATAAAGGACCAAAATGAACATTACCCTTGACGTTGACGCGCATGACGCGGTCGAACTCATCGGCGTCGAGGTTGAGAATGGTCTTGTGGTGCTCCGATTGGCTCCCGAGCACGCCGGCGTTGTTGAAGACGATGTCCAGATGGCCGTACCGGGAGACGGCGAAGTCGACGAGGCTCTCGACGTTGTGCTCGGAGCTGACGTCACAGTGGAAGAATGTCGCCGCCGGCGACAGTGTTCCGGCGAGGACAGATCCCAGTGAATCCTCGATGTCGGCGATCACCACTTTCGCGCCGTGCTTCACGAATGTCCTCACCGTGGCTTCGCCGATCCCTCTCGCTCCTCCTGTCACGATTGCCACTTTGCCTTCCAACCTAACATTTTTCAGAGATTTTGAAATTAGGTTTTTTCAACTTTAATTTTACTTATTTGTGGTTTTGTGGATTCGGTGATAACAGAAGAAGAAGAAGGTATTTTAGATTGTAGAGGATAACATTTCGCATTCATCGGATCCAGAAATTATTAGAGATTTCAATTCTTTCTACATTTCAACTGTAATTTGACTAATTTGTGGTTATTTGTAGAAGATAGCCTGTGAAGAAGAAGAAGAAGAAGAAGAATGGAAGGTAATGTAATAGCGCATGATATTTAGATTGAGAGAGATAGGGTTTACCTTCTGGAGGAAGAAGAAGTTTCTTTAGGCAAGATGGGGACTCCATGAAGGGATTGTTTCTCAGGGAGTACTTGAGCTGCAGCCATGGCGAATGAAGCAGAAAGTAAAAACTTGAAAAACAGAGAGGTGAGGAAGAAACACCAAACAAAGGCTATTTATACATGGAATTGGACTATGTCACTATGAAAGAGAGAGTGTGTAATATAATAATATTATATTCTTATTGTTTCTAACATTGAATGCTCTATTTATTTCTCGTTTATGACTATGGTTGATGTGTGTGATTGATGAAGATATTTTTATTTACTTTGTTTTTCTGATTGAGAATTCTCTAAATTACATTGAATGATTCAGATTTGTTAGTGTCATTAATTAAAAGAAATTAATTAATGTTTTCATGTGAAATATGGAGACTTTCTTAATTAATCCCATCTGTTGTTTCAGTCATGGTCAAATATCATATTCATTTATGTTTGTTCTTTTCTAATTTAATTCTTGATGGGTGAGTATGGTCATCCACCGTTTTGCCTCTGGTGGTTGTCTTTTAGAAATTTGGGTCCTATTTCTTTGAGTAAACAAAAAAATTTGGTTATTGAAAGATTATTTAGCTGAGAACTCGTTCCTTAAAAGATTAAAATATATATTTAGTTTCTAGAAAATAAAAATAGGATACTTTATAGCTACTGAAAGATTAAAACAATATACCTTTTGATTCATAAAAAAATTAATTAGTATGCCATTTTGAAATTTTAGAGACTAAATTATACATTTTAATCTCTTAGAGATCAAATTGTTAGTTCAATAATTTTTTAGAAACCAACTTGTAAATTTGCTCTTTTTTTGTTACTCACAGGATATTTAAGGTTTTGTTTTGAATTAATATGAATTTGACTAATACGGATTTAACTTGCATCAACTATTTAGTTACGATGGGAGAGTCCTAGGATTTAAACAATATTAAGTGACAAACTGTTTAAATCAATCTATTGTTGATTATTAAAAGAGGGGTGCAATACAAATATTTTTTAGGCTAAAATGTAAAGGATGCCTTTAAGCTCCACGAACACTCATAAAGGTACTTATCGATTGTTTACTAACAAAGTTTTCATATTAACAATGAGATTCGAACTCACAACCTTGTGGGTTATAAGTTGACTCTTTACCAAATTAGCTAATCTTTGTTGGTTTGTTGAGTCATCTTTATTTTGCCATGTACTACCACATTATATTTTAAAATTATAGAAAAGAACATAATATTAATAATTTCATCAAACCCATTCCAACATGGTTCGATTTTGTGCAACAGCAATCGAAGAGGTATTGGTCCACGGCAAGGCAATAGATCGACACGACGTTGACGACAAGGCACTGTGTGGCTTTAGGGATATAGTTAATTATGGTTTTGAAAAATAGAAATGAAAATTTAATCTTTAAAATTATATTTCCAATTATTTAATTTTTCACTCAAGTTAATTATTTGGATTTTCTAATGAACATTTAACAAACTAATTTTTTTGCCAAAAAAAAAAATTCAAAAGTTTTTCATCAAGTTTTAACAATTACATGATTTTTTTGTGCAGCAAAAAAATTAAGAAAATCTTTATAAATAAAAGAAAAATAACTTAATTAAAAACAATGATGGTTCTATTACTAATAATTGTTGAGTATTCATATAAGAAAATATTTTATACTATAACTAAACCCAAAGTATAGTTTTAACTTTTTAATAATTTTAAAATGGACACATAATCAGAATTAAGGGTGTTCGCGTGGTGGGTTGGGTTGAGTTTAGGGTAGGTTGGTTTGGGTTGCTTTCGGAAAAAAAAAAAATAATTCAGCCCAAACCAAATCAAATCGAACAACGACAGGTTGGGTTGGGCAGGTGGCGGGCTAACCCATTATAATTTACAAACATTTTTTTTTTTGAAAAAAAATATACTTAACTCTACAATTTTTTTTAATCTTTCAATTTTTTTGTATTGAATTTTGATGAAAATAAATTCTTATTATTATAAGTCAATAATAATATAATATGATTGAAAGTCATATATACTCATCTAAATAAAGTGTAGGAATAGAGAAAGATAGAAACACTCACGACTCCAGTAAAATTTAGCATGTAAAAATGTAAAAATCCTAATTCTACTCTTCTCCATAAAAAATGAAATTGACAAAAATTAAAGAGATTAAATTGATTAATTGAATGATTGAAAAAAAAAAGATTAATTGAAGGTGAAGTCACTTTACGTAGTGTTAAATCTTAGGGGAATGATAATTTAAGAGTCATTTGTATTACACTAATTATTATTTATTTATATATATATTAAAATAAAAAAATAAAAAATATTTAAATGATGGGCTGGCGGGTTGGGTTGGGTTAAGTGAGCTCATAAGTTTGAAACCCGCGACCTAACCCAAATAGCTGCGGGCTAGAAATTTTCAAACCAAACCAACCCAAACCTGCGGGTTGTGTTGATTTTGGCGAATTGGCGGGTTGGCCCAAATCGCTAAACACCCCTAATCAAAATTATGTATGGATTTTTTATGTTTATATAACCAATTAATTGGCACATTAATTATTATTTTTATTACTATTAATATTACGTCAACCTTTTTAATTAACTTTTTTATCCTCAATTCAATTGAAAAACAAAGTTAATATAAATATATTTTTAAGGAATTATAGTTTACTTTTTCTTGTTAGAAATCAAATTGAGAAAAATATTTTCTCAATGATAAAATTCTTAGTTATTTTTATCATGATTTCTATATAATGTACACCTATGCTTATTCGGCAAAAACACGTTTTTTACCTTCCAAACTTTATATTAAATTTCAATTTGAATTCTAAAATTTGTTTTATGTTAGTTTTATTTCTAAAAATTGATATTTTAGTTGATTCTATCTTTTATTTTAATTCTATCATATAACTTAACAATAGACTCCATGAAAATATTTTTTTTTCGAATATATTTGATGATAAATTTAAACTTTAAGGATATAATTAATAATACTTTACCAATAAATTCTAAACATATAACAAAATAGTAGAGTCTACCGTCAAGTTATTTGACAAAGTTAGAAGAAAGAATAAAAATATATCAAAATATGAAATTTTAAGGTCAAAAATGATAATAAACAAACTTTAGAGATATAACTGAAAATTAATGTAAAATTGAAGATAAAAATATGCTTTTACCCATTTTTTTTTGTGAAATATCGAATTTGATTTTAAATATCCAATTTGATTTTAGTAGCTGAGTTTTGAATTGAAGTCATTATCTCTCTATACATTTTTTTTACCACATAATTAAATACGTTTTTATTATTGTGATATATCTTTAAATAATCAAAATAATTATATTGGCAAAAATATCAAATAATTATATTATTTCTTTTCGGTTGTGGTTTGTCCTATTTCTCCTGCTAGAAATAAATGCATCTCATTAATAACATTGACAAATAGGACAACATTATTTTTAGTGTAACGGTTGAGTTTGGAAGAATTCGACCAAATTGATCGAATGATCTTTATCAAAATTAAGGGGCGTTTTCCAAAAAAAAAAAAAGAATTAAGGGGAGAATAAGAAATTTCTTTTATATTTGTTTCATGTTGTGTGCATTTAGAGGAGGAGAATAAGAAATTTGTTTAGATCTAAGAAGAAGTGAGAGGGATAATAAACATAAAAAGATATGTGGAGGCGTGGAGCTTTTGTGATAATGTCGTCAGCAAAGACACACCATAAGCCTACCCAAGTGCAACCCACTAAAATTTAAATCAAGACTATTAATTCAATGCATATATGAAAAATACTCCTCAAATATTGGATTACAACACAAGACTTCTAGGATAACCATAACAAAATATGACATATATTAACCAATCATAATAGTGTATCATACAAAATAAGCAAAAGTTTTTAAAAAATTCCTTCTATAAGACTATTGGAGCTAACATACTAGATCTAGTATAAAAGACTACAAATAGGATAATTACACACACGAACTAGGTTTGAGCTTCTGAACAACTCTCTCTTGGAGTCGATGTAAACATTTGACATTCATCTGTCTAAAAATATAAAGAGTGACGGTGAGTCGAAACTCAATAAGTGACTAACCTATTATACTAGTAGATTAAAACGCCACTATATAAGAAAAAGGGTTATCACTAATCCCGACAAATATAATAATAATAACATAACTAATCAAATAAGCATAACTTGAACAAAACTACAATAAATATAACCATAAATACAAAAATTTTAATACTTCTACATAAATAATATGAAATAATTCCCACACTCATCTCAACTACAATAAAGCATTTGGCTATCGTTATCACAAATGACACTTGACCTTGAGCACCCTCCTTTTGTGTAGCATAAGACAGCTTCTCTTTAAGCGCCCTCCACCTAGAGGACGCCCTCGTCTAACACCAAATGAGTAAAGGGTGCCCTCCCATGGGTAAAAGGCAAAACTTCCAAGTGATGCCGCCCACAGCCCAAGTACCCTACCTTATTGACTTGGCCTACGCCTGGCTGAAGGATGATGTCTCAAAAACTCAGAACTAAAATTTCGAGTATAACTCCAAAAGATTTTAGAATCCTACAATTTATTAATGAGTAAACTATCAAATTGGTCCCTGGATTATTGGTTCGCTGACAGATTGGTCCCCGAATTTAGGAAATTGACAAATAGGTCCCCGAATTTTTCTAACGAGTCAAATAGGTCCCCGAATTTTTCTAACATTAGTCAAATAGGTCCCCGAATTTTTCTAACATTAGTCAAATAGGTCCCCGAATAACATGCACATAAGAACCTATTTGACAAATGTTAAAAAAATTCGGGGACCTATTTGACTCGTTAGAAAAATTCGGGGACCTATTTGTCAATTTCCTAAATTCAGGGACCAATCTGTCAGCGAGTTAATAATCCAGGGACCAATTTAGTAGTTTACTCATTTATTAATCATAACATCAAGAGAATCCTCCTAATGTAAGTTTAGGACTATCTATAGATTTATGATACACTCATATAAATATATTCCCCAAACTCTAAACCAAGATATCTTCACTTATGTTCCCTAATTTTGAGCATTCTACTCCCTCAAAACACTTTATTAACTCAAGTGTTGGAGGTAAATTGCAAAAAATTCCCCTTATAATTCATCATCTTGCAAGAAGTACGTTCAACTTAAAAATTTCTCACCAAATCAGGTAAGAGCATTGGGCAAAACCTAATTCATCACTTTCATATTGAATCAATCACATTATCAACCTCAGCTTATGTAACAAGATTGTATACGTATTTACACAATAAATTTCAAATCCTAAACATGCACATTATACCAATATGCAAACTAGAAATAGAGTCATACAAGAAACAAACAATAATTATATTTCAATATATAGTTATTTGGTACAGTATCAAATATTTAGGGTCAGTTCGTTTCCGTTTTTTTTTTAAATTTGTTTTGATTATAATCATAGTTTGATTATAATGAAAGTTGATTATTTTTGTAGTGGTGTTTGGATGATTGTTGATTATTTGGTGTGAAATATTAAAATGGGTATGTAATGATTGTGGTAGGTGGATAAAAAGTAAGGAAATTGATAAATTGTATAGGGGTATAAATGGAAGAAAAAGTTGGAAAAAGTAAGGTGTGATTTGATTATAATAAAAGTGTGTTTGGATGTGATTGTTGTTTTGAAAAAAAACAAAAATGTTACTGTTTGCCTTGAAAAGCGTGAAATCTTGATTATTTTTGTGCGTAGGTGGGGGGATGTTTTTCCAAATCGGTGCACCGTTTCATTTTTTGCCTACGAAATGGTGCACCAACAAGGATTAAAATGTCTTCTAGTTGCTCGACATTCGGTGCACCAGCAAAGAAATCGGTGCACCGATTCGCATCAGATGAGAGAGAAAGTTT
>QANZ01052757.1:38458-68694 GCA_003254925.1 Chamaecrista fasciculata | reverse complement strand
GTCAAACATACAGAGAAGCCTAACAAAATAAACAACAAGAACAGACCGGGGGCCAAGAGGCAGAGCCAAAACAGAAACATAAAGGTGAACAGCAAGAAAAGCCAACAAAACAGATACAACTCAGAAAAACTATCCAACACCAATTCTTCTGCAAAATTTCTTTCCAGCTTGGTCATTCTTGAAGGCAGACAAAGCGTTAGGAGGGATATCGAAGAATTCTTGGAAATCATTTCTAAGAGTCAGAGTTGTTTTTGCCAAAATATCTGCACACATGTTGCCTTCCCGGTGAATGTGGTGGAGACTAGAAAGCGACACAGTGAGGGCGGACCTGCAATCATCAATAAGAGGATATAGAGGATGTGCATGAGATATGTTAGGACAAAGAATAAGATGGGCAGCAAAAGCGGAATCAGTTTCAACAACAATGTTCTTAAGCCCTTTAGAAACACATAAACTTAGACCCAGTTTTAAAGCCCAAATTTCAGCGAGAAGCGCGTCTCCAGAACCCAAAAATTTGGAAAAAACAGCAATCCAATTGCCATTAGAGTCTCTGATAACACCGACAGCTGCAATGAGATTTGATATATTGCTATGAGCCCCATCCGTGTTGAGTTTGAAGTGGTTGAGAGGAGGGGGGGACCAACCAACAAGAGAGGCAGTTTGAGTTTTTTGTTTTCCAGATTTTGCTGCAAAGAAATGGAATTCGGTGGCTTTAGTGGTCTCTTCTTTGGAGATGAGGGAAGGGTTGAAGGGGAGGCATTCAAAAATTTTCTTGTTTCTAGTAATCCAAAGGTGCCAGAGGTGGTAAATGAAAAGGGTTCCCTTAGGAATGTGATTATGGGAGAGAGAGCTGAGTTTGGCGTTAGTCTGAATCCAAGTGTGGAAGTCAGTGGGGTTGGGATTGGTGTCGCAGTGAGGTAAAGCAGAGGTTCTAGAAGCAATGGCGTCAGAGCAACTCATAAGAACATGCTCTAAGGTCTCAGTAGTGGAACCGCATAGGGGGCACATGTCAGGAATGAGGAAGCCTCTTTTCCTAATATTAGAAATTGAGGGAAGCCCCTCATTCATAATTTTCCAAACAAAAAACTTGAGTCTAGTGTGGCACTGAAGTTTCCAAACCCATTTGAGGTTGGTGTGATTATGTCGAGGAGGGAGAAGGGATGCATAGACTATTTGGAGATCGAAAAGGTTGTTAGGACAACAAGTCCAGCCGTTTGTGTCGGGGAGAGGGGAGGAAGGGTTTCTAGGGATAAAATTGATGAGGTGGGTGATGTTGGGGGGAAGGTCATAGGAGAGGGAATGGAGGCTCCAGCTACCGTCACTATTAAGAAGGTTGGAGACAAGGGTAGAGTCTTGTGAGGGAGAGAGAGGACCTTAGAGAATAGAGCGAAGGGGTCCACAAGGGAGCCAAGAGTCGTACCAAAAGTTGGTGTTGCTACCATTAAGGATGATTTTCCTTTGGAATGGAGCGAGGATGTGGAGACCTCGGGAAATGGCTTTGCTAACATTGGAGCAATTGTTGGAGGAGAGAGTTGAGACATATGAGCAGATCTTGGCCCATATCGCATTGGGCTCCTGATGCATTCTCCATGCAAGTTTAGCACAAAGGGAAAGATTGCGTTGATGAGATTTGAAAAGACCGAGACCCCCCTTATCTTTCCTTTGACATATATTATGCCAACTTATGAAGATAAGTTTTCTGTTTTCCGGGGTAATCCCCCAAAAGAAATTCCGAAAGATGTTATCAAGGAGGTTGCATGTGCCTTTAGGGAAAATCATGCATTGCATGTAGTAATTGAGGATGCCCATTCCCACAGATTTGATGAGAGTGGTCTTGCCAGATTGGGAGAGAAGTTTGGCCTTCCAAAGGGAGATATTGTTTTGGATTTTGTTAATGATGAAATTGAAATCGCTCTTTCTAGAGGAGATGCCAAGGGGGAAGCCCAAGTAGGTACCCGGTAGGGGTTTGCCGTGAATGCCAAGAATGGATTGGGCTCTGTTTCTCATGTCGGGTGGGGTTTGGGGGGAGAACCAAATGTGAGATTTGGTGTTATTTATATTAAGACCAGAGCAAGAGAGGAACATATGAAGGGATTGCTTGATGGCATTGATGCTTTTATCGTCTACCCTAGCAAAAAGGAGAATGTCATCGGCGAAGAGGAGGTGAGAGATTTTTATATCTTTGATGGAAGCTGGTTTCCAGTTCAAGGTCGACCTCCCTATTGATAATTTTGGATAGGACCTCCATACAGATGATAAAGATGAAGGGAGACATGGGATCACCTTGGCGGATGCCACACTGGGGTTTGAAGGCTTGGGTTAATCCTCCATTGATGATGATGGAGTGAGAGACAGAGGAGATACAGCTCATAATAAGATCACTCCAGGTTTTGGGGAAGCTGAAGGCATTGAGAGTGGACCTAATAAACTCCCAGCTGAGTTTGTCGAAGGCTTTTTCAAGGTCTATCTTGATCATCATCCAACCGAATTTGCTCTTTTTTTTCCTCTTGAAGGATGAGATGATTTCTTGCGTAATGATGACATTATCAGAGGCTTTTCTACCTTCAACAAAGGCCCCTTGGTTGAAGGAAATGATGTGAGGAATGAAAGGTTTGAGTCTGAGGACAAGGATTTTTGAGATGATCTTGTAAAGAGATGAGCAGAGGCTAATAAGTCTGAAATTTTTAAATCTTGAGGCTGGTGGCATTTGGGAATGAGGCAAATAAGGCTGTCATTCAAACCAGAAGGGATAGAGTTGGTAAGGAAGGCATTTTTTATGTCACGGGAGATAGAAGTTTTGACAACATCCCAAAATTTTTGGAAGAAGCCAAGTTGAAAGCAATCAATTCCAGGGGCTTTGAAGGGGTTGAGAGAGAAGAGAGCGCTTTTGATTTCGCTCTCAGGAGGTATGTGATCATTGGAAGCCGCTTCAAAGATGGCATGGGGGAAAGGGAGGTTGTCGGGGAAGGGAGAGATATGAGAGGGAGAAAAGATTGATTGGAAATGATTGATGATATGAGAAGTAATGTTCTGGGGGTCAGTAATCCACTCACCCGTGTTGCTTTTAATAGAAGAGATTCTATTGGAGCGCCTTCTGGTGATGACGGAGGAGTGGAAAAAGGAAGTGTTATCATCTCCAAGATTGAGCAAGTCTATTCTGGATTTGGAAGCCCAAAAATCCTCAATGAGAGTTAGTTGGGTTGAGAGAGCTTTGTAAAGATCAGCTTCAAGGTTGAGGAGGGAAGGATCTGGGGTGTTCGACATAGCCATGTGGACTCCTTCAATACGCTTGAGCAGGATATTCTTTTGGTGGAAGATGTTACCAAAAAATTTTTTGTTCCAATCAAGAGCCTTAAGCTTGAGGAGATTGAGAGAATCGTTAGTTACACAACCATTTGACCAAGAGTTTTTAACGAGGATGGCGAAATCTGGTTGATTGAGCCAGATTTTTTCGCACCTAAAAGGCCTATGAACAAAGGGTTCGGACTCGGGGGAGGAGACAAAAAGAATGGGGTTGTGATCAGATTTGAGTCTGGGCAAGTGGTGAATAATGCATTCAGGAAAAAGATTAATCCAGTCATTATTCCCAAGGAATCTGTCGAGTCTTTCAAAGACCATGTTCCCATTCGGTCTTTTGTTCCACCAGGTGTATTTGGGGCCAGAAAACCCAAGAGCAATGAGGCCACACGAGTGTACAGCTGTTTGAAGAAAAGACTGACACCTCTATTTCACTTGCCCTCTCTCGTAGCTTCATCACTGACACATCATGATAGCCTTCATCACTGACACATTATCATTAATCACCTAAAAAACATGAAGAAAAAGAGACGAAAAAATTAAATTAAACATAGATATATCTTTTCTATTTTGCATTCAAGGAGGAAAGGACGAAAATTTTGAAGTGAAGAGAGAGAAGGAGGACGAAAGAGAATTTTGGGTGAGAGAAAGAAGAACCAAAGGAGAAAAAACGATGGAGAGAGAAAGGAAGGAAGATTCAGATTTTTGAAGACAAAATGAAAGTGGTTCTCTTTCTTTCGATTTGGTCCTTTGTCTTTCATTTCTTTCTTTTCATTCCTCTGATTAATGCTTTGATGATGGATTCATCTCAAATTTCTGGTGTTTTGAATCAATGTTCATGAAAATGATAGAGCGAGGAACTATGAAAAAGAGGGACCAAAAAGCTGTGATTTTGAGTGTGCAGGGACTAAAATGCACAAAATGGAAACTATAATGCCGCCTCGTTTCTCTATTTTCTTTCAACTGCAATTTTAAGTCCATAGTGAAAACAGCATATGGGATTCCCTGTTGTTATTTTTTCTGTACAATGTTGATGGGAATTTTCTTTAATTAAAAAAATGATAAATTTTAAATTTATAAATTTTTAGTTCAAGTATACACTATTAGAAATAGTATACAAACTTGAGTCCAGTGTTGTCCCACATGAAATTTAAAGGCGAAATATTATATTAAGCACAATGTTTTGCCTTTTCGATTAATCCAAGCTAACAAAACGAGTGGGATTAGAAGACAAATAATAATAAAATAAAACAATAAAAACAAAGTAAACACGAATACTTCACGAATTGAAGGATTTCCTTAAATTTGATTTCTACTTGATTCAATTAAATATCTTAGTTGATGATTATTGGAAACATTATGAAAGAAACTAACCCCGAATACTAAAATACTTATAAGATTCGTTAGTATACAAATAAACCTATTAAAGATAACTAACCCACTTATTATCATGGGGATTAAAATTACTTTAATGCTTTAAATTCAAGTTCGTTATCAAGTTCTCTTAGGCTAGCAGATACATTCATCCTACAACCAAACACTAATAAATCAATCGTCCATGCAATACATCAATGTCTAAGAGCAATTAAACAATGACCTATCTTAAAGGTCTCTTTTGAAGAACCGATAAGACTTCTTAATATCTTGGTAGCTAATCAAGATAGAACAATTAAAACAGGATAACTGAATTTAAAAGCATAAAGAACCAAAATAACCATCATAACGAAAATACTATCATATCATCATCAAATAGTTCACAATCATAGCAAAATCAAGAATCTAGCCACTCATACTTAAGAACATAGAAGAGAGAGAAAAATCAATAAGCAAATTAGAAAACTCGAAGGTTGAGGTTGTCAATCTCTTCTCTTCAAATATGGATTTTGACTCCACCATTAGCTCCACCAAGATCAGAACTATGGAATAGACTAGCTTCTCACATTCACCTCGCTACATACTAGTGTCTACGAAGAAAATCTAAAGAAACATGATGAAGACGTCGTTTGATGACGAAGTCGCAAAAGGATAAAATGCTCATAATGTCGAGATCTATTTTATAGACTAAATTTGGGAATGCGCCGGCGGCGCAAATTTTGGGGTAGTGAAATTTTCTCAAATTTCGTATAACCTCTCCGATATATGAGGTCCAGATTGGCTCAAATTTTGGCCCAGTTCAAATTGCCTTCTAGAAGTTATTGCATGATTTTGGGTCAAACTGCTTCGATCTTATATGTTTTTAAACCGTTGAAAATTGATTTCTCGCACAACAAGAAATTAAAATTAGAGTTGATTTCTATCAGTGATTATAAAACTAATAAAAATATAAAAGAAAACTTAAAAATAACTAAATTAATAGAAACTTTCTAAAAATATAAAAAGTAAACACAAAAAAAGGCAAAAGATCTTTTGGTGCTCCTAACGTTTAGGGTTAATTTCAGTTATACCCCAAACGTTTGTTTTGTATCAGTTATGCCCTCAACATTTCACATTACTGTCAATCATACCCTAACTTCAATTTCTTTTGATCTTTCAAGTTTGCTCAAAGTTTCGTTTTGGTCCCTCAGCTCAAATGAGTAAAAAAAAATGCATGTTAGCTCGCCTACAATATATAAATGGGTAATTTTTTTAGTGTAAAACTTTAAAAATAGTAATGAGAAAAAATATATAATCCAATCCCCAACAAGTTACATTTTGGTCCTTCCTCTAGTATATATATGGATATTATTGTTTGTAGTGTTAAAACTAAAAAACATAATTCAAAAACAGTAATGAGAAAAATATATAATTCAGCCCCCGAAAATATACATTTTGATCCCACCTCTAATATATAAATGAGTAATATTTTTTGCAATATACATTTTTTTTTAAAAAAAATCAAAAACAGTAATGAGAAAAAATGTGTAATTCAAGGCCTAAAAATTACATTTTGGTCCCTCATATCTCTAACCTCCAATATCATAAAGCCAATCCAATCTTCAATATCAAATTTTTCAACATCACAAGTTTCAAGATAATTTCAATATTATATTATTACATTAAAACTACATCCAAACACCAAAATAATATTTCAATATCCTATAATATTTTTCATTGTCAATTACATTTGTATCCCAATACAATTATTTTAACCAATCACAATTATTATATATCTTTTAAAATAATTTCACATATCAATTTTTCGAGTAAACTAGCAAATCAGTCCCTGGATTTGTAGCGCAGGAATGGTTTGATCCTTGAATTTGTCGAATAGACGAATAAGTCCCCGAATTTATCAAACGTTACACGAATAGGTCCTTCCGTCAACCTGCCGTTCCAAAAAAATCTGACGTGGCTGTTAGTGCGCTGAGTTGTAACGTTAACTGCTGACGTGGCACGTTAACTGCCACGTCAGCAAGCGCTAAACTGAAAAGAAAAAACGGTGCCAACTATGTAAATTTCGCCACATCAGCATTATTACTAAAAAAAAAATTTGTGTCTGGACATATTGGTCCCTGGCTTCAATTTTTATCCCATTATTTTCAATTCCCCCTCTTTTTCATCATCTTCATTCATTTTAGTCCCAAATCCTCAAAATAAAATTTTAAAGTGTCCCAAAAACTCTTCCAAACATTCCAATTTAGTCCTTAAAAATATTAAAAACCTTAAAACCTAAACCCCAAACCCCAAACTTAACCCCTAAACCCTAAACCCCAAAACCCTAAACCCTAAAAAAATCTAATTTGAGCAATTAGGTCCCTCACCCATTCTTATCCCATTATTCTCAATTCCCTCTCTTTTCATCATCTTCTCTCAAATCCTCAAAATAAAACTGTAAATTGTCCCAAAACTCTTCCAAAAATTCCAATTTAGTCTTCAAAAATATTAAAAACCCTAAACCCTAAACCTCTTAAACTTTTCAATCTTCATCATCATCCAATTTAGTCCTTAAAAATATTAAAAACCCTAAACCCTAGAATCCTAAACCCCTAAAACTTTTTTTTAATGTTCATCTTCATCTTCCCAATTTAACATAAATTCCTAATTTTTTTAATCCCTAAACCTCCTATTTTATCCCATTATTTTCAATTCCCCCTACTTTTCATCATCTTCATTCATTTTAGTCCCAAATCCTCAAAATAAAATTTTAAAGTGTCCCAAAACTCTTCCAAACATTCCAATTTAGTCCTTAAACCAAGAATCTTTCAGGGACTAAATTGAAACACAAGGACTAAATTGAAATAAAACAATATTAAAAACCCTAAACTCTAAAACCCTAAAACCCCAAATCTTAAACCCCAAACTCTAAAACCCCAAACACCAAACCTTAAAATCCAAAACCCTAAAATCTAAATCCTAAATCCTAAAACCATACGTGTAAAACATTTCTTTTGCAGATTCATTTCATCATTCATCATTCATCATCATCATCATTCATCATCATCTTTTGCAAATTGATTTCATTCCTAAATCGACGATGGATTTTGTGGGTTTCGCACAGGGTCAATGAATTGAATAATGTTGCGATTGTATGATCTGTTATTGACCCTGTCTTCCGCTTAGCAAGGATTTCATCAGCGGAGGAGAGAATCGTAGATTTCTAAATTAGAATCGCGGATTTTAAACCAACACAGAAAACAGATCGAATCGCTAATTTTGGTCCCTGTATAATTCGAACAAGGAGAGAGTTGGAATGTGACGATCTCGGTCACCGACGAAGAACAAAGGGGTGGTGGCGGCGGCGGTAGGAAGATGAAGAAGAAGAAGAAAGAAAGAGAAGAAGTAGGAGTTTTGGGTGGTGGTGGCGGCAATATGAAGATGAAGAAGAAGAAAGAAAGAGAAGTAGGAGTTTTGTGTGGAAGATGTAGATGGAGATGGAGATGGAGATGAAATCAGTTCATGTTCTGTGTTTTTTTAGGGGTTTAGGGATTAAAAAAATAGGGATTTATGTTAAATTAGGAAAATGAAGATGAAGATTAAAAAAAATAAGTTTTAGGTTTTAGAGTTTAGTGGTTTAGAGTTTGGGATTTAGGGTTTAGGGTTTTTAATATTTTTAAGGACTAAATTGAATGAAGATGAAGATTAAAAGAAACTTTAAGTTCTAGGGATTTAGGGGTTTTAATATTTTTAAGGGCTAAATTGGAATGTTTGGAAGAGTTTTGGAACACTTTATAATTTTATTTTGAGGATTTGAGACTAAAATGAATGAAGATGATGAAAAAGAAGATTTGAGGGTTCAAGGTTTAGGGTTTGAGGTTTAGGGTTTAGGTTTTGGGGTTTATTGTTTTAGGGCTTAGGATTTAGGGTTTTTAATACATTTAAGGACTAAATTGGAATGTTTGGAAGAGTTTTGGGACACTTTACAATTTTATTTTGAGGATTTGGGACTAAAATGAATGAAGATGATGAAAAAGAGAGGGAATTGAAAATAATGGAATAAAAGTGAAGCCAGACCAATTTGTCAACAAACGAATTTTTTTTTTAGTAATAATGCTGATGTGGCGCAATTTACCTATTTGATAGTTTTTTTTTTCAGTTAAACTCGTGCTGACGTGGCAGTTAACGTGCCACGTCATGTTTTTTGGAACGTCAGGTTGATGAAAGGACCTATTCGTCTAACGTTCGACAAATTCGAAGACTTATTCATCTATTTCATTAATCTATGGACCAACCTGTAAACGCGTCATAAAACAGGAACTTATTTGCTAGTTTACTCTCAATTTTCCAATATCTCTCAAATTCACAAACACCATCTTATCATACCATTCCAATATATACCACTTCAAAATCTCTTCAATACTATACTTATACCTCTCCAATACCAGCCAAAAGCGCCCTTTTGAAAGAAATTGAGTCGACGGTTTTGCTTCACAAGAAACCGGCAACTCAGTTGACAGTTTCTTTGGCCACAACACACACCCCGATCCGTGAAGCTACAGAAGAATAAATTTGCAGTCGAATCTTCAAAAATAAATGGCGTGTGATTAAACGAGATTGTTAACATTACGTATGTTAGTGTAGAAAAATAATTGAGAGATTTTGGCACGTTTTTCTAAAATAGTTGATTAAAATTAAAATAAAAGAAAAAGAAGAAAAAAAACCGGAAGAGAAAGAATGAAATAAAATTTTTATAGCTTTGATTATTTCTATAGCAAAACCCTAAACTTTTTCCGGGTGGTCCACCTATCTTTAAAGATTAAATGTAATATGGTGTTTGATATAAAGGTTTTGTGAGTAGACAATCTCTATAAATACTTTTATAAGTGCTCATAAAATTTTAAAGAATGTTTAACCTTGGTAAACTCTGGAGACTTAATTCATCTAATTTTCTTTTTTAAAAAGATATATATAGTCAAGTGATGTCTCTCTATAGGATAATTTTGAAGCCAAACTCTTGGAGGGCAATAATGTTGTTCCAGACACACCACCTAACTCTCATTATAATGGGAAGAGGCATACAACAAAACAAATAAACGATTTCAAAACAAGAAACCGGCAAGTTTGTTGACAGTTTCACTTTACTAAAACTATCAACAGTGTGATTAAGCGAGATTGTTAACATTACGTGTGTTAGTGTAGAAAAAAATAGAGAGACTGATAAGATGAGATGATGATGAGATTAGATGAGATAAAAATGATGGATTGGTGTTCGGATGATTTAAGGGAAAATGATGTTAAATAGGGTGTGAAATTATATAAAAAGGGTATGTAATGATTGTGGTTGGTTGAAATAGGTTTATAGATTTTTTTAATTTGTATAGGGGTAGAAATGGTAGGAAATAATGAGATGAGATGGAGATAATGAGATGAGATAATAGGTAATTGGGTGTGGTTTGATTGGAATGATATTGAGATGAGATGATCTTGGAAAGCGTGAGGATGAGATATTTTTGGATGATGAGCTTTTCAGTTTTTGGTACATCTCATTGGATGAGATGATGGACCAAAATGAAAATAACAATAAAATTATTTTAAGAATACAATTTGGTCTATAAATTTGTATTGAACCAATAATTAGTCCTTAAGATGTGTAAATTATAACACGGGGCCCATAAAAAATCACAACCATTAATAATCGGGTTTATTTATGAAATTCAATGACCAATAAATAACAAACAATAGTTTGGGGACCAGAATGTAAATAACATGAAAATTACTGTAAACGTACAATTTGGTCCATGATTTTGTACCGATCCAATGAATCGGTCCTTAAAATGTGTAAATAATAACTGGGCTCCTATAGAAAATCAGAATATCAATGATCGGGTTTATTTCTGATATTCAATTACCAATTAAAAAAACAAACAACAGTTTGCGGACCTAAATACAACTAATCTCATAATTTGATAAACAAAACATAACGAGAAATAATTTTAACTCTTTTTAATTTTTTTCATAAAACTTCGTAAGATATATTTTAAAAAAAAAGGGATTGAATTGACATTCAGACTCAAAAATATAACAAATATTTTGATGACTGAAATGAACTTATCTCATAGTTTGAGGACTAGACTGCCAACAAATGTGAATATATAACTTTTTCAATTTTTTCACTTTTTTTAAAAAATGTTATAATGGGTTTAGAAGAAGACTGTATCTTAACAAAAATTATTTTGAATCCAATTATATATTTTAATAAAACAAATAAAAGAACATTGGGATCCAAAAAAAACAACACTACACAATTTTTTATTCTACTTTTTT
This sequence comes from Chamaecrista fasciculata, assembly GCA_003254925.1. Taxonomy (NCBI): domain Eukaryota; kingdom Viridiplantae; phylum Streptophyta; class Magnoliopsida; order Fabales; family Fabaceae; genus Chamaecrista; species Chamaecrista fasciculata. Next base: position 57,717 of record QANZ01052757.1, on the reverse strand, counting down.
TTAAAAAAAAAATGTAATAATGCAACTAGAAAAAGATTGTACCTTAAAAATAATTTGGATTCAATTTTATATTTTACTCAAACATATAGAAGAACATTGGGACAAAAAAAATAAAACAACGTTACAATTTTCTAGCTACCCATGATTCGAACCAAAAAAATAATAGACACGTGGAAACGTGTGTCTTTTTCCAACAAAAAAATTATTTTTCATTATCCAAAGTGTATAATCATCAGATGATTTTGGACACGAATATAGAAAAAAAAATAGTCTAAGGACGAAAATGAAACTAATTGCATAGTTTGAGAAAAAAACTAAACAAAAAATAATTTTAAGAGCCAAGGAAACTGAGCTCATAGTTTGAGGACTAAAATACCNGAAAAATGATGAGAAATGATAGATGGAGAGAGAAAATTATAAGTGTAATAAATGAGAGTATGTAAAATTACTATTTTGTCTAATTCTTTTTTTTTTATATTTGTATTAAATAATAGGTAATTATAGGTGTATAAGTAGGGATAAATTAGTAATTGTAAGAGAAAATGAGATGATGTTGTGAATGAGATTATAATGTAGATGAGATGAGATAAGATGGAGGTTCCAACAAATACTTAACCATTACTGTTAATCTAATCCTAAGATGAGATGATGTTTGAATGAGATGAGATTAGGATTCAAAGCTCACAAACAGGCCCTAAGTATCTCAGTGTACAATTGGGTTTGGATTGCCACCATCATGTGATCCACCTCTATATAGAGTTTTATCTTCCTTGCATTTTTTCATTCTCCTTCATTTACTTTCATCTATTTCACTCTCCCTCACTTCATCTTTCATTTGGTATAGCATATATAAACACTTTGCTTGAAAAAAGAAATTTGGAGTAAAGGTAAATAAATATTAAAAAATTTATTTTGGGTGCAATTTTTCTCTTCTATAAAATTTTGTTATTTATGTCTTTATTTTCGATATTTACATTTTTTGTTACATATTCAATTTTGTTATTTATTATTTTTTTAGTTGATTATTTATTTATTTATTTATTCTCATCGTGTAATTATTTATATTGTCATTTATTCTCATATTTTATTTTATTATTTATTTTTTTGTGCATAAATTGATTTTTTTATTTATTGTTTTTTGTAATTAGTTTATTATATATAAGAAATTATTTAAGCATATGAAAATTTGTGATGAAGGTGTGACGTGGAGTTACTTGTGCAATGTTACTATTTTTTCTATTTTTTCTCCCATTATGATACTCAAAGCATCAGTAACATTTAAATATATAATATTTAAATTATATAATCAATACTTTTAATTTATAGAGAATTACTCTTTACAATGATAAATTATTACATAATTTAAATTATATAATCAATACTTTCTATATACAAAATAATATTGTACTAAAAGAAATATATATTCACATCAAATACCTTATTTAAACTTTATGTTTGCAAATTGATATAGAGATTCATGGCAATTTTAAATTAATTGTTGACATAATATCATTATTATTTCTTATAGAGATGCTATATCACTGATTTCATCAAAAATATCACGTATGCCAAAATAAAATATAGATTCATACATATCTCATAGAAAAAACATTGATATTAACCTTCAGGGTTAATAATTAAAAATTCAATATATGAATAATAAAATATATAAGGGGATAAAATAAACAAAAAAACATAAATAAATTAATCAAGAGTTTAGTTCTTCAGGAACTACCCTACATTCTTATGATATAGTTCTTCAAGAACTCAATAAGTTAGTCCTCGATAAGAACTCAATAGATACACAAATTAGTCCTCAAAATGTTTAGTTCTTCAGGAACTATCCTTTATACTCCATTGATGTAGCTCTTCACGAGCTCATCCTCTAATCATATTATTATCATCTTAATTTTTTTCACTTTATATACAAACGAGTCCTCTTTATGTAGAACTTAATGATGTAACTTATAACCCACTAATTACATCATGGAGGTGGTAGGTTATAGGTCTTTAAGTATAATAATAGTTACACCTTATATTTAAGGGTCATGAAGGAGATGTTACACATGAAGAAGCAAGACAAAAGTCATTCATTTTATCATCTTGTCACTTTGTCATTTTGTCATTAAGCAATTCACATCACAATTTTGATTTATATCTCACATCAATATGAGAATACATATATTAACATTAAACAATCTCATGATTTTTTATAGGGTAAATTTCACTTAAGTACCCTGTTCTATTGACCAATTCCACTTTGGTACCCCGTTCTTTCAAAAGTGACACTTTGGTACCCTGTTTTTTCAAAAATATCATTTTGGTACCTTGTTCTTTCAAAAGTGACATTTTGGTACTCTGTTCTATGGACCAAGTGACACTTTGGTACCCTGTTCTTTCATTATTTGTTACCCTATTTTATCTTTTTTAGGGTACCAAAGTGTCACTTGGTCTAAAGAACAGAGTACCAAAATGTCACTTCTGAAAGAATAGGGTACCAAAATGACATTTTTGAAAGAATAGGGTACCAAAGTGTCACTTTTGAAAGAACAGGGTATCAAAGTGGAATTGGTCTATAAAACAGGGTACCAAAGTGGAATTTACCCTTTTTTATAACTATATAATTGCCACTCATAATAATTCTTCAGGATGAATTAGAAATTAGCCTTCGTGGCCAATAATAAACAATCTCTCAATTGAAATGATAAAATAGTGAATTGTATGACAATCAACTCATCTATGAACTATTAGCCTTCAAGGCTATTATTACACAAATTATTGCTTGAGGCAAATCATCAATTTGTGCAACAATCCTTCCATGAACTTATTCGTTGCAATATGGCTTGGCTTCAGGCCATCCAAAATATTTTCTAACCACTTATAAAATTTCTATTAATAATTTATCAATATATATTGACTCAGAGTCTTCAGGGCTATTATCATGATACTTTCAATAGTCATAGTTGATGATAGTTGAATCAAATAATGAAATGGTGATATGGCTTCGGGCCATATGAAACTTTTCAACTTTAAAGGTGATGGCAATGATAAACTTATATATAAAATATATGATAAACAAGTCTTGAACACAAATAATTTAAAGTAAAAATAAAATTATCTTACCTCACAAAATCTTCTTACCTTCAAGTGATCATGATAAAAAGAGAACTTGAGAATGATTAGCTTACTCAAAATTTGGCAGAGATTCGTGCTGATAACGTGTTATAAAAATAATATATATAAAAGTAGAAGGAGAAGAAGAGGTAGAAGAATAGAGACAAGATGAAGAGAAAATGTGATCATTCACTTAATAGAGATACCATTAACACTTGTGTACATCATCTATTTATAGGACTTGTAAGAGTAACCTTCAACCAAGAATTAAACATGGCCTTAAGTCCTAATTAACTAGAGGTTACATAATATTCAATTGGGGGTTTTGGGAGTGATAATAAGGACATCCACCATAAATTATTTTATAACACCCATCATCTAATAACTAAATTATTAATGTATTGTACTCATAGGCTAGAAAATTGAAAAGCCCCAATGTTTTCCACTTTTCCTTCCCAACATATAATGTAACAAAATGGTTGGTAATCTCCATAGCCCATCGAGGCCCAATATCTAACAACACGTTGGCCCAATGAAAATTTTGTACAATAAGATGAAAGGCTTCAGGATTCAGGACACTGTTTGTCCAAAACGAAATTGCAATTAAAATATCCAAAATGCCTTTTTATTAGAAAAAAAAAAGAAGAGAAAATAGCCATAAGACTACAAGGAGAGGCAAAGGTAAAATCTTGAAAGAAAAAAAGTACTCATTTCGTCCCCAAATTTTATACTAATTGTCAATTTTGTCTAATACTTTACATTTCGATCAATTTTATCATTTGACTAACTCTTTCAATAAATTTATGACAAAATGCATCATGTTTTTCAATCTTAGTTAGGATTTGAATTTTCTTTTCTAACAATTTTATATTATATATCATTAGTCACGTAGATTCTACCGTTAATATTTGGCTAAAGTAAAAGTAAAAGATAAAATTGACAAACATATAAAATATTAGGGACAAAATTGATAGCAAAAAAAGATTGGAGACAAAATTAGTACTTTTGTCAATCTTGAAATGGGTAATGACAATAGGCACAATAATTAGGAGGCCCAACTGAAAAATGGTGCCCTAGGCCCAGTACGACACTGGCCCACAAGGAGTCTCATAAGGGAAAGAATGCCCTACGCCCTGCAAGGTCAAGAACGCCCAATACGATAAGGAGCTTTGCCCTTCCAGGTCAAGAACGCCCAATATGATAAGGAGCGTGGACGCCACTAAAGCAAAGGACCGCAAGGAATAAGGGAACATTTCATGATCGAGTCAATCAAGGATCAATCTAGATCCACAATCAATCAAGACAATCATCCAGAGAGATCCTGCCCACGGATTCTGCCTTGATTGGTCATCACCATCAAGGCGCCTTGCACAAAAAAGGAAATAACGTGGGAGCCAATGATCACAATCAAATCAACCAGAGATCACACTCATTATCCGAGCATTGATGGTGAGATCACGTCAGATTGCTCTCCACCAGTCTAGAAAGTCGGACCTCCACACTAGCCAAGGTACGCTCTTATACTCAGTTAATTGGTATCCTTGAGCAACTCAGATTACTGACTTAAGCATCAAAGGTGAATCGCAGGGTTACCTTATGTCTTCATTGACTTGCAGGTAACCTTCAACTCAGAGTTGCCTCATCTGAACTAGGCAATGACCTCTGCCAGAGCCTAGTTCATCATGTAAAAGGGAACAATACAATAAATTGTATATGAAAAAAAAAAATTTGAAGTTGAGTGTGTCAAAAGTTGGAAGGTAGGTTAGAGATTTATAAAGAGAAAAAAATAAAGGGAGGATAGATAATTATAATATTTTGACTTTTGAGAAGTTGATAATTGGAGTTAAGATAGCGATAAAATTATTTTTTATCTTTCAATAAATACTTTCTAAAATTAAAATATCATTTAAAAATATTATTATAAAACAAGAAAAATGATATGAAACGTTAACCTTTTTCCACTCTCGTTTCTCTTCCCTTCTAAAATCCTATACATACCCTAAATTTTATCTACAATGAGTCCCTTAATTGGAAATATCATAGTCATCAAAAGGAATTTGAGATTCTTTAAGATTGAACCACTTGCATTTAATCATTAGGTCCAACTGGTCGTTAAAAAGAATTACAATATCGTGTTTTTAATTTTCTATTAAGTATAATCACAATGAGCATGACACTTAACAAAACCCAAATGACAATATCGTTTTTAATTACAATATCGTTTTCTATAAGAATTACAAGATCGTTTTTAATTTTCTATTGGTTCAATTTTATTTTAGTCCTAAAATTATATTTCATTTCATTTTAACTTTAAATTTTTCCGTTATACTGTCACTTCAAAATATGAATTTTTTGAGTTTCTCCTATTATTTTTAACATGGATGATTAAGATAGGACATTTCTCTCATATATATTATAATAAATGAGTAAATGAAGAAAAAAAAATTCATTTCCTAAAAAAAATCAACCACAAATTCATCTCTAATTTGTGATTAATAAGAAGGAAGATTTTTATTTTTCTCTTTATCAATTTATTTATTATGACAGATATGAGAGAAATTAAACACCTTAATTGTCTAAATTAAAAATAACGACAGAAAAAAAAAAAAACTATCTGTTCATATAATCGACTTTTAACTAACTATCTATTTTCTGTCAACAATTGTGTGTACTGTTGAATTTTAGAAATACTAGTTGTCTAGTTTATGAATTTGAACGATATTGAAAAAGGTGGACTCTCTTATATTAGCTGAAAAGTCATTCATTTTGGTTATAAATATATGTCTTAATATTTATTTTGGTTCTTTATATTTTAAAGTAATCAAATTAGTTCTAAATGAGTAAATGTTGGCAAAATATTTTATTTTGGTCCCAACTTAGCTTATTAAATTTATTTGATCATATTTCTCTCATATCTCATTTCAGGTTTAGTGGAGTTTTTTAAGAACAATTCGTAATTCTAAATTTGTTGCATTCGAATTTAAAATGAAAAAGATATGATTAATTTTGTTTATTTGATCGTGAAACTAACGGTTTATTTTCAAGATTGACTTGATCTCATTTGTTTCTGACTCCAACTGAATAGATGAAGTACTCTTTGAGAACAATACATAACTTTGAACTCATTATACTCGAACTTGAAACGAGAAAAATATGACCATATTCAATAGTTTGAGACCAACATGAAACATTTTGGACCAATTTGAACATTTTGAATCATAAAGGACCAACATGAACATTAGGACATATATTTAGGACCAAAATGACCATTTGACCAACCTTTTGCCACATGTCAAATCTCTATTAAAAATCTTTTAGTAAAAATATAAAAAATTTCATCTAAGTCTTACTTTTTGTTTTTAAATTGGGTTAGATCAAAATCAAATTGGGTTAGATTTTGAGTTTCTTGTATTTGGGTTCGAGCTTGCTCGAGATGATGGGGCTACAAGAGAAAATAAGAGAACACAATATCAAGAAAAAAAAGTTAGTAAACAAAAACCGCGTGGTATTAGGCCGAGACACGGATATCTCGCTCTCTTTAAGGTAATTCACGCCCTCCACGGGTAGAAACTTTGTCTATAACCCCGGTGTAGTGGTACACGGACGCGTCACCCCCAGGATACAACGGCCAAATACTCGCCTTTTTTGAGTCTACAACTTCTACACAAAGAAGTAGACAGGACTCTACTCCCACACTTTTTCTCTACCCAAAGACACAAGTGTTTTGCTCTCACTTTACACTTTGAATTGTTTTTCCTGTTCTCTATTTTTTAAAAAACTCCAGACACGCCTCTCTCTTCAACAATGATCTATATATATATATATATATGAAGCTGGCAAGACGTTGGGAGCATTTTTTCAAATTGAATTCTCTTCAATATTATTATATAACTCTCAAACGGACATATCCTCATTATATAAAATATTTACACCTTTTAATTGCATTGATATGCCACCGTTAAATTGATATATATATATTATATCCCTTTAATGATTCTTAATAAAACCATACGTTGCACACTCATAAAAAATTGTTACAACGTATTTATTAAATTATAATAATATACAATACGAGATCCTTCTTTGTCTTTTCTATAAAAAATTTTATATAATTGAATATTATTTTTTATCTGTAAAATAAATGAAGTATATATCTATTACTATATTTCATTAATTACATATTAAAAATATATAAAATATAAATATAATCTTAATTAGTTAAATTAATATTTTAGAAATAAAAACCAAGTTAAATATTTTTATTGATATAAATATTGTTAAATTCATATATAATTAATATTCTTTATTAATAATATCTACAAACTAAAGATACATAAAATAAAAAAATAAATTCAATAAACCTCACTCGACCAACCAGATTCAAGATGGTTTAATTGGTAAGGATTTGGTTCATAATTCACAAAGTTGTAAATTTTATTTCCGCTATGATAATAGGATCTTGTTGGCAGATAATATGAAAATATCTCTATATGAGCTTATAAAATCTAGGGGTGTTCGTTAGGCGGTTTTGGCGGTTATGAACAAATTTTCAATCGGTTTGAAGTAATTCTTAACCAAGCTATTAAAAATAATTTGTTTAACCAAACCAATAAATAGGCGATTTAGGTTGTCGGTTTGAATGGTTAACAAACTTATTATATGTTTTTATTAATTAATTATAAAATTAGAAAGAAAAAAATAGTGCTTTAGAGTAGTAAGTCTAATTTATAGAATACATAAAAAAAATGACAAATAAGATTAGAGATTTGAGAGGATAAAATTATATGATGAAGAATAATAGTTTGACGTTATCTAAGATAAAATTTTTTTATTGATTCAATAAGATAACATAATAAAAAAATATGATAAAATTAAATGATGATAAAAAAATTAATAATGTTTGAATTGTTAAACGAACTAAACTATTTAAATTTAATGCATTTTTAACCGAACCAAATTGCTCACTCATCGATTTTATTTCGGTTTAGTTTAGTTTGGTTTGATCAACTTATTAGTTTTGTTTGATTTTGAACAAGCCTAGTAGAACTTGTAAGCATGTCCTAATTTTTATGAACCAAAATTCAACTCACTTAATTTTTGCTTAAAAAAAATATATGTGGTCCACAAAACTCGACGGACCTAATGCACCCCTACAGCCACTAGCTGTGAGTGAAAACTGAAAAGCAAAGTAATTAACTATATATTTTGCCTTTTGGAATGTGTGTTCCATTGTTGCAAAGTACAAAAGCTTTTTCACAAACTTCTCGTATATACACAAATCAATTCCTCAATGTCATTGAAAAAAAATAACTTATATTTTAATCACTAGAGTTTCTTGTCGTATCAACTTGAAAAAAAGAGACAATTAATCTCCCTTTGCCATAATGTTAAATAATCGTATTAATTATTGTTAATTAGTCAAAAGCACAAGTTGTAGGAAGTTGCAATCCTACCTGCACTCTCTGACTAGGTCTTCCACAAGTCATACGTATATTTGTAATTACTGTAATCAGATATGCATCACATTCACATGCATCAGCATTCATATAGTGACTGTTTCATTCTCTTTTTATTTTGATTTATTTAAAAATAAGTTTTAAAAGATAAAAAAGAAAGAAAAATCATTTGACAATATTTTTTTTTTAAAAATTGAATGAGTTTTACTTTTACATTTTAACTTCTAAAAATATGATTAATAAAATACAGTTTTCCATAATTTTTTGAGAATGTCAAAGTACAAATCATATATTTTTTTATTTTTGTATTTTTGAACTTTGAAAATAATTGAAAAATATTTTTTAGAATAAATTTTTTAAATTTTTTTTTAAATTAAAAATAAATTTTCAAAGTTATAATCAAACAAGTCCATATTTCAAAATCTTTTAGTGTCTAATGCTGCAAAAAAAAAAAAAGAATTACTTATTATAAATTAAGAAATTATATCAATATTAATATTGGTTTGATGCACCTTAATTGAGAGTATCAAGATTTAATGCTTAAAGTCTACATTGATTAGATGACTTTAAACTGTTCGCTCTTTGATCACAGTGAAATTAATTTGTTTAAACAATTACGGGATAACATGGTTTCATTTAAAAAAAATGTCAAAGTGCAAATTTAGTCTCATATTTACTCAGTTTCCAATTTGGTCCTATATTTTCTTTAGTTGCAATTTTGGTCTCATATCTTTGGGTCAGTTTCTAATCTGGTCTCATATCTTTTTTTGTTACGGATTTAATCTTAGGTCTTTGGGTCAATTACAGAATTAGTCTTATATCTTTAGATCAGATGCAAAAGTGGTCTCATATCTTTACAAAAGGATCAACTAATAGTTAATTTTTTTGCAAAGATATTAGACTAATTTTGCAACTTGACCAAAAGATATGAGACCAAAAATGATATGGGACCAAATTAGGACATTTTGTAAAGATATAAAACCAAAAGTGTAATAAAAAAATATATAGGACCAAATTGAAAACTCAGCAATAGATATGAGACCAAATTTTCACTTTACCAAAAAACAATATTAGAAGTTGGACGTAGATCTACTTAAATATATAAAAAATGATATTAATTAAGGTATGCAATAATTTTGAGAAGTGAATCTTCTAAAAGAGTTATCTAAATTTATTTTCTTTTTTAGTCATTCATTTATTCATTACAATGGTAATTTTTTTATAATGTCGGCTTTTTATATATTAACTCACTCGTAGATTAATAATTTTTTATAATATCAGTATCTTTACTTTAGAATTTTTTTTGGGTATGTTATGGGTCTCCCCTGCCTATTCGTGTAACGGTCTAAGCGAAGACTAATCCCATTCGGGCTACAGAGACGAAACGGTAGTGCCCTCCCAACAATGTCGACTCTAGGAATCGAACCTGGATCCTCTCACCTAGGGTGTAGCTCGCCAACCACTACACCAAATAGGATATTATAATATTTTTTAACAGGATATTATTGAAGAATATTTCAATTAATTACATCAATAATTTAGAAGTTTCCTGTCTTTTGGTTTTTTTCTTTTTTACTTTTGATTAAGATCATATATATATATAGGTTAATGAGTTATTTTGGTCCTAAATGTATATCCTAATGTTCATTTTGGTCCATTATGATTCAAAATGTTTAAATTGGTCCTAAATGTTTGCAAAATGTTTCATTTTGGTCCCGAACTATTGAATATGTCTTGTTTCAAGTTCAAACCTGACGAGTTTGGAGTTATGTATTGTTCTCGAAGAGTACTTTCTCTATCCAGTTGGGGCCGTCAGCAAACGAGGTCAAATCGGTCCTAAAACAGACCGCTCCTTTCATGGTCAAACTAGCAAAGTTGATCATATATCTCTTGTTTCATATTCGAATGCGACAAATTCAGAGCTACGAGTTCCTCTTAACAAGTCCTTTAAACTTGAAATGAGAAACGAGAGAAATATGACAAAATTCAATAGTTTGGGACCAAAATGAAACATTTACCAATATTTTGGACCAAAACGAATTATTTTGCTAACATTTAGGACTAATTTGAACATTTTGAAACATAATGGACTAAAATGAAAATTAAGGCATACATTTAGGACCTAAATGAACCTTTGACCTATATATATAATTCACACGTTTGTCATCATTTGCCTTGATTCTATCATGGAAAGAAGGGAGAATCAAATGTGAAAAATGCCATTCTATATGGCCATTTCAAAGATGCTCTTTTATTTAACAAAAGGTGGACTGTGTGTATATATATATGTTGTTAAAAACAAAATATATTGTTAATTATATAATTACAATATATTAGAGAGGAAGACAAAATTAAGAGAAAAAGAAGGGGCCAAAAAGGAAATTAAAAAAAAATAATAAATAATTTTTCTCATGATTCATAAGTCATAAAGTAGAATATATCATATGGGATTACAATATATTATTATTTAAGAATGGATTAGTTGAATCATTGTGAATTCAAGGGGTGCACAAACTCCGGGTTGGGACAGGCCTCAAGAAGACCTGAGACCCGACCCGATTATTGTCGGGTCGAGCCAGGCCGAGGTCACCAGGCCAAAATCATTTTTAAAAAAAATATATTTTAAACTATTTATATACTTTATATATTTTTAATTTGTATATATTGATAAAAAATTAATTTTACATAAGTTTAATAATATTTATGTTTATGAAATAATTTAATTTAATTTTTTATTGACAAGATACTAATTTAATTAAAGTTAAAATTATATTTTATTTATTCTTAATATATAATTAATAAAAAATTAATGATAAATATATGCATTATTTATTTTATATAATAAAAGAAATAACTATTTTTTAGAAATAATTATATATATATTAAAAATATTAAAATAGATAAAAAAAATAATGACCCCCGGGCCAGGCCGGGTCCAAAGGGGTGAAACCTGAGGCCCAGCCTGGCCCAATTTTAAAAAATCAATCGGGTCACCGGGTTTTTGTTCACCCTTAGTAAATTCATGAACCAAAATTGTAAACTTATTTTTTTTTTTTGGCCTGGAAAATAGTAAGATTTCTCTAGTCATAAGATGTTTAAATGAAATTCTCAAGAAACAAATGAGAAAATTAACAATTTATTCTCTGAAAGATTACCGAGCTGACAACTCGATCTTTGAAAGATTAAAGTACACATTTAATCCTTAAAAGATCAAAATAATATACTATTTAGTCCCTAAAATATTGAAACGGTATACTGAAATAATTAAGTCCATTATAAAAGGACTAACAAGTATACCGTTTTAATTTTTCAGGAACTGAACTATGCATTTTAATCTTTTAGAGATCGAATTGTGAACTCGATATTTTTTAGGGACTAAATTATTAGTTTACTTAAAAAAAAAGTTTAAGTGAAGCTACTTTGTCTAATAAACCAAGGAATCATTGCATGGCTTATAATAACGCGTGTTTGGTAAAAATTCCTCAAGAAAATGAGTAAACTATCAAATCAGTCCCCGGATTTTTGTTCGGTTACAGATAAGTCCCTGGATTAAGCTAGTAGACGAATGAGTCCCTGAATTTATCTACCGTTAGACGAATTGGTCCCTCTGTCAACCTGACGTTACAAAAAATGAGACGTGGCACGTTAACTGCCACGTCAGCACAGGGTTAACTGAAAAAAAAACTGCCAATTGGGTTATTATGCGCCACATCAGCATTATTATTTAAAAATAAAAAAGAAAATTTCTGTGTTGTCAAATAGGTCCCTGACTTCAATTTTTATCCCATTATTTTCAATTCCCCCTCTTTTTCATCATCTTCATTCATTTTAGTCCCAAATCCTCAAAATAAAATTGTAAAGAGTCTCAAAATCCATCCAAACATTTCAATTTAGTCCTTAAACTCTAAAATCCCAAACCCCAAACCCCAAACCCTAAACTCTAAAACCCCAAAACCCAAAATCCCAAACCCAAACCCTAAAACATAAAACCCCAAACCCCAAACCCTAAAATCCCAAACCCCAAACCCCAAATCCTAAAACCCTAAGCTCTAAAACCCCAAACCCCAAACCCTAAAATCCCATACCCTAAACTCTAAAACCCCAAACCCTAAAATCCCAAACCCGAAACCCTGAACCCCGAACCCTAAAACCTAAAACCCCAAACCCTAAACTCAAAAACCCCAAACCCCAAACCCTAAAATCCCACAACCTAAACTCGTTGGTTTATTATCTAATCATTATTTCATTTAACTAGAGGACCAATTTGTCTAACATATTGAACTATTTTGATAAATTCGGGGACTGATTTGTATAATACTGTTGCACGTCACAATTGTTGAACTTTAATGTACAGTCACAATTCTAATTATGGTTTGGGGTTTTGGAGTTTAGGGTTCGGGTTTGGGGTCTGAGGTTTTAGAGTTTAGGGTTTAGGGTTTAGGGTGTATGGGATTTTAGGATTTGGGGTTTGGGGTTTTAGAGTTTATGGTTTGGGGTTTTAGGTTTTAGGGTTTGGGGTTTTAGAGTTTAAGGACTAAATTAAAATGTTTGGAAGAATTTTGGGACACTTTACAATTTTAGGATTTTAGTGTTTTAGGGTTTAGGATGTAGGTTTTAGGGTTTAGGATTTTAGGGTTTAGGGATTTAGGGTTTGGGGTTTATCTTTTAGGGTTTAAATATTTTTAAAGACTAAATTGGAATGTTTGGAAGAGTTTTGGGACACTTTACAATTTTATTTTGAGGATTTGGGACTAAAATGAATGAAGATGATTAAAAAGAGGGGGAATTGAAAATAATTGGATAAAAATTGAAGTCAGGGACCTATTTGACAACACACAAATTTTCTTTTTTATTTTTAAATAATAATGCTGATGTGGCGAATAATAACCCAGTTGACAGTTTTTTTTTTCAGTTAACCCCGTGCTAACGTGACAGTTAACGTGCCACGTCACGTTTTTTTGAAGTGCAGGTTAACGGAGGGACCAATTTGTGTAACGTGCGATAAATTCGGGGACTTATTCGTCTATTATCTTAATCCAGGGACTTATCTGTAACCGAGCAAAAATCCAAGGAGTAAATTATTAGTTTTTACTTAAAAAAAAGTTTAAGTGAAGCTACTTTGTCTAATAAACGGAATCATTGCATGGCTTATAATAACGCGTGTTTGGTAAAAATTCCTCAAGAAAACTATAAACTATGAACTGTCCCCATACAGTTTTTTTTGGTAACATAGTAACATGTCTCCATACAGTTTACACACGCACAATACACTTATAATGATATCTTCTTCGCATATTTGTTATAAAATTATTTAATAAACAAATAATTACACTAGATAAAAAATTAATATATGATTAATCATCATTAAAATAAAATATTTAAGAAAAATTATATGACTAACTATATGAAAGAGATACATCAATAATTTAGAAGTTCCCTATCTTTTTCTTTTTACTTTTGATTTTTTTNTATAGATAGGTATATATACTCACACGTTTCTCATCATTTGCATTGATTTTATCATGGAAAGACGGAAAATCAAATGTGAAAAATGCCATTACATATGGCCATTTCAAAGAATTGGTGTGTGCTCTTTTATTCAAAGAAGGGGCTAAAAAGGAAATTACAAAAAAAATAATAAATAATTTTTCTCATGATTCATAAGTCATAAGATGTTTCAGTGAAGCAACTTATTAATAAACCAAGGAAACATTGTGGCTTATAATAAATTTTTTTTGATGGAGTGGCTTATAATAAGTTAATAACGCGTGTTTGGTAAATTGCCCAATAAAACTATAAACTATGAATTGTTTCTTTACACACACACAATACACTTATAATAACTTCTTCGAATATTTGTTATAAAATTATCTAGATAAATTTATTTAGTGACAATTATTTAAATTTTAAAATTTATAAAATTATAGAAAGATTGAGGAGGCGTGCTATTCTAACTCAGGGACTAAATCATTCATGGACCAAATAGTATTTTTATTATTATTTAAGAACTGATTTGTTGACTCAATATAAATTGAAAGATCAAAAAGTAAGTCTTATCTAAATTTTAATTATTTGGGCAAAATGAGGTAATTGCAGTCCTAAGATGTATATTTATCAAGTGAAATAATTGGTCACCAATTATTTAAAAAGCTACAATTTGTGCTTTTTTAATAATAAATTATTCTAAATCTCAATGCAAAATTGATCCAATAAAAATCTTTTAAATCAGTGTATTTTCTGTCACTATGAACCGTTTATCAATGACACAACACAACCCACCCACACTTATTACACATACCTACCCTGTCAAGATCACCGAGAAACTACTCCTACAATATCAAAACATCAGCCACCATATCCTCACATTTAAGGATATGCTTCAAGACCATGACCCTAACAAAAGTCATGCCTATTCTCTAACTCAAACACTTCTTCATTTTGAATTTATCTAACTTAAATATTAGAGAATATTTACAGAGTCATTTATGTACATTTTTCTTAGAAGAATTAATTCTCACACAACTAAACGCTCTTCACTCATACTTTAAAGAAACTCAAGACAACAATCTACTTTTGTATTTTCATCAATGTCAAGAGTAGGTAAGGATGCAAAAATTATATTGTAGAATATATGGTTGATATATATAAATAAGGGGAAAGATAATGATAAGTGGTTGTACATTTAGACTATCACCCAATACATTAAAAAAGTCTCTCAAAATTTGTATTATTTTTTATATTATTTAAAATTTTTATTATACGAATCTCAAGACGATTTAAGGATTGAGAATTCCATGCACCCAAATTCTATATAAAATAGCCTTATAATGTATGTGATTAATTTGTGGTAAATTGGAAAAAATAGTGATGGCTATTTATTCTTTTTGTCTTGAATCTATTTTCAATATGATTTAATCTTATTTTCTATCAGTCTCAATTATGATGAAAAAATTATTCATTAAGAGTAATTAGTAATTGTGAACTTATAGCATTTGAACATGAGGCGAGTGAGATATATAATCGATTTTGCTTGTTTGACTATGAAATAAGTAACCAACTATTAGAACCTGATTTGATCTTGTTTGCTGACGGCTCTAACTGGATAAAAAAAATATTTTCTCAAAAGAAATACATAACTTTAGATTTATTACATTCAAATTTAAAACGAAAAAGATATTATTACATTATTTAGTAAGTTGAAACCAAAATAAAACTAAATGAAAATATTTGGGACAAATATAAAATTTTAAAATATTTGTGACCCAAATGAACTTAAAGACATATATTTAAGATGAGTTTAAATATGTGACCTTATATATAAAAGGTCAAAAACCTATTTTGTTCCCAATGTTTACTCAAAGTTCCGTTTTGGTTCCTAATATTTTTTTGTGGTTCCGTTTTGGTTCTTAATGCTTCCTAAAAGTTTCATCATTATATTGGTCCATAATTGTTGAACATGGTTATATATATTTTCTCGTTTCAAATCCGAATGCGATTAAATCAAAGCTACTGGTTAATTTTGATGAGTTCTTTCTTTGTCTTATTGGAATCATCGACAAACGAAGTCAAATTGTGTTTGAAAATGGGTCCTTGTTTAATGAATTTGGTCATAACAAAATCGAAGTTACAAATTACTCTTGACGAATTCTATCTCTATCCAGTTGGGGTCGTTGGCAAACGAGGTCAATTAACTTTCTGAGTACTATTTGACCTCATTTATCAATGGTCCCCACTAGACAAAGAAAGAACTCGTTAAGAGTAATTTGTTACTCTAATTTCATTGCATTTAGACTTGAATCGAGAGAGATATGACGAAATTCATGAAACAAACAATTTTCGAGCCCGATTTAATCTCGTTTACCAATAACTCTAACTAGGTAAAGAAAGAATTTACCAAATTTAGCCTGTGACTCTGATTTAATCGCATTTGAATTTAAAACGAGAGAAATATAACTATATTCAATAGTTAGGGACTAATAATAAAATTTTTAGAAAATATTAAGAACCAAAACAAAATGAAAAGAACACTAGGGACCAAAATAAAACACTGGGTCAATATTACGACCCTTATAGGTTTTTGACCTATATAAAATAGCATAAATCATCAAGAGCTGTAGAAGAAGGCCAAGAAAAAACAAAACTAAAGTCAAGCGAGGTTCTAGCTTATGGACCTAAGGGCCACACTACCATATTGACTTTCTTGTAATATTATGTTCATATTTTAATATGCTCTTTACGAGTGAAGACTGAGCATTCGTTTTTATTTATTTATTTGCTATTCTGATATTCTAAATTTCTAACTAAAAAAAGCTTTTCCAATTCCAAGTCACTATCGTTGGAAAAGCTTTTCCAAGTCCAATTCCAATTCCAATCAGAGATAATTTTTTGATAAATTAAAAATAATTTATTTTAAAATTCCACAAGTGTAAATCCATGGAATTCCACAATTTATAATGTACGGGCACGGTAGATTAATTTTAATCATGGTTGTCAAACTTTAGAGCAAACTCGTAAACTTGTCGAATTTACTCTTCAATTTTGATTAAACTTGCCACAAACTCGTAAATAACTGAATTCAGTGCAAACTCGTAAACTCGAGTGAACTCGTGAGTTTATTGCAAACTTGGCAAGTTCACTCAATTTCAATTTCTTTTTCTAATTTTTTTACATTTGAGGCCCAAAACTCGTGACTAAATCATCTAAAATCATACCCAACCTTCAATTTTGCTTAAACCTAGCCCTAATCTCCAACTCACTCCCTCTCAGTTCCTCACTCAGTCACTCGCTCTTCGTGCTCTCAATTATATTTACTGTTTTGCTACTCATTGTTCGTAGTGGTGGTCTGGTGACTGTTTGTGTTGCTCGGCTACGCCTTGCTTAGCTGTTTGGGTTTAGTATAGTTGTTTGACAAACAAAAAAACATATCTACATGTGACATTGTTCTACAAAGTGTACTTTATTTTGAGAATTGACTCATATTGCACAACAATTCTCCTTGTTAGCTCATTGATTTTAAGGAAGATAATTGCGTAATATATTATTTGTTTAAGAAGATAAGTGTCAATTTAGTACTTAGTCCTTTTTATTATGTAATAAGACTATAAGAGGCATAGTTATGTTTACTTTAATTTAATTTTACACAAAGTAATAATGATATATAAGAATAAATTTTATAATCATGAATACTTAAGTAAATTCTACAAATTTATGTGAACTCTCGAGTTTGACAACCTTAACTTGGTTATAGGTTGTAGGATAAGAAAATATTTTTCCACTTGTTTGTGAAGATATATTTATTATTTCCACTTGTTTGGTGAAAATTTGATCGAAAAATAATATCTTGTTTATAGTTTTTACTTGAGCTTTATTACTGAAAAGTACTAGATCAATTTATCCAACAATTTCAGGCTAAAAGAAAAACAATTTATTCAACATTTATCCTTCATAATTCATATGATGATTTTATAATTTTTCGTCACTGATATTTTTAAATCATAAACTAATATAAAATATTAAGAAAACTAAAAAAAAATATTACTACAATTATATATGTTCAATATTATCGGCCCAATAAGAAAGCGATAACCATAATAACTTTTGTTTGATTCTTTAAGGAAAGCTTTTCTAATTAATATATCACCATTATCATCAACTCTAGTGACTTTTAGGGAAAATAATCATTTTGGTCTTTAAGCTATGGGGTAATTTTTATTTTGGCAATAAAACTATTTTTGTTTCACTTTGGTCCTCAAACTTTTACATTTGTTTCATTTTGGTCTCCACAATATGATTTCGTATATCTTTTGTCGTTGTTTCTAATTTGGACAGATGAAATTAATTATTTTTCTCTTATAACATATATATCATAATAAGTTATTGGCAAAGAGGCAAAAAATTTTTTGGCAAAATTACTAATTTCGTCCCCAAACTTTACACTAACTGTCAATTTCGTCCCCAAACTTTACATCAACTGTCAATTTTGTCCCCGATCTTTCACATTTTCGTCAATTTTATCCTTTGACTCACTTCTTTTAATAAATTAACGACAGACTGCATCCTGTTTTTGAATCTAAGTTAGGATTTGAGTTTCTTTTTCTATCAATTTTACATATATATCATTAGCCACATAGATTTTGTCGTCAATATTTGGCTAAAGTAAGAGCAAAGGATAAAATTGAACAAAATGTGAAAGATTAGGGATGAAATTGACAGCATGTGTAAAGTTTGGGGACAAAATTGACAGCAAAGAAAGATTGGGGACAAAATTGACAGCAGGTGTAAAGTTTGGGGACGAAATGAATACTTTTGCCAAAAATTTTTCATTCTTAATTATAAATTATTTCATTCTTAATTATAAATTGCAAAAATCGTCACTATCACCACTATTATTGTCACAATGTATCATTACTTCAACTATACAGTATTTATCTCTTAGAATATAGAGTTTTCAAATTTGAATGTATAACATTTTTATGATATTTATAGATAAAACAAAATTGAAGTATAGAAGTATAAATTCTACACATAAATTAGATTATTTTTTTTATATTAAATTTCTCTTTTTAGCACTTTCTTATATCTATATCCTATTTTACTTTGTAAATAACTTCAAGAAAAAAAAATTATCTCCTATGTTAATTTTGGGCTCACTAATAATCGTTCATATTATTAAGTCGGCTTAAGTTTAAA
>QANZ01052757.1:22507-37418 GCA_003254925.1 Chamaecrista fasciculata | reverse complement strand
TTTTTTTTACCAACAATTAAAACTTAGGATTAAAGAAATCTTATCACAAAAGCTTTATATATATAAATTGTTTCCTTTTAAAACCCTCTCTAAAAGTAATTATTTCAGACTTATATTATATGACACACCAAACACGATCTATTTTTCTTTCTTTTTTGGTTAATTTTCATTTGTTTATATCTCTTTTTCAGTTAAGGGCATGTGGTAGAAAAGTCATATCGTATTGGTAACTAAAAATCTAAAAATGAGAGGCGAAACAAAATATAAAAATGAAGAAACCTACTATTTAGTCCCTCATTTTTTATTGAGTTAACGATTTGGTCTTTCAATTATCGAAATAGACTGCTTAGTTTCTCATTTATCATAATCGTCAACTATTTAGTCCCTCAATTATTACCATCTAGATAACTTGATGACATTGACATTAAGTGTTGACATGATGCCGTTAAATATCACTATAACATCTTAATCACCTAAACCAAATCAAATGTAACCAACAAACCTAAGAAATAAATCAAACAAAACCCTAGAAGAGAAAGTAAAAATTAGAGGAAGATGAACTAAATAGTTTAGTTTTAAAACTAAGGGACTAAATAATTCCACATGTAGCATTAATACGTGACATTTAACATGTCAACCAGTTCATCAATGTAATTAAATAACGGAAAGAGGCTATAGGGATCAACCAGTTGACTTTGGTAATTATTGAGGGACCAATTAGAGTATTTCAATAATACAGGGACCAAATAGTTGAAATTGTGAAAAATGAGGGACCAAATAGTAAGTTTCCTCTATAAAAATTGAATATAAAGAAAATATCGTGAAAAGAAAACAAATAAGAAAGAAAAAAGAAACTATTTTCGTTTCGTGTAGTTTAGTGTAGTAAATCCAATTTTGACTAATAGTTTCCGTTTTTCTGCGAGAAAAAATTTGAAGCCAGCCCGCGAGGAAGATAGAGAGAGAGTCTTTCTCTCTCTTCCTCTCTCTCTCTCTCTCTTCTCTTTCTCTCTCTTTCGTTCAAAAGTCTCTTTTGACCATTGCCTCTTTCTTCCCTTCTTCCTCCTATCTGCAACATCCTTTCCTTCTTCTGTGTTATCCAACCCATATTTCTTAATCCTCAGCGCAAATGATAACTCCTCATATATACATATTTTTTCAACATTTTAGCTCATGCTTTTGAGTTTTCATTATAATCTCATACATTATCATCATCGGTCGTCATGGGAATCTGCTTTTCCACCTCCAAAGTCACCGGCTCAAACAGCAATAATAATAACGCACACGCCGGCGGCGTTATCATCACCGGCGTTAATCACAACCGCGACGACGGTAAAAAACCGCAATCGAGGGCTTTTCCGGCGGGAAATAGGAAACAGAAATCGAACAATCAACGGCAAAAAGG
Organism: Chamaecrista fasciculata; assembly: GCA_003254925.1. Lineage (NCBI taxonomy): Eukaryota > Viridiplantae > Streptophyta > Magnoliopsida > Fabales > Fabaceae > Chamaecrista > Chamaecrista fasciculata. The sequence goes on along the minus strand of QANZ01052757.1, from coordinate 36,016 downwards.
TTCGTATGAGAGCCAGAAGAATCATCAGAAGAAGAATTCGCAGAAGCAGAGGCCCAAAGATTATAGCCAGAGTTCTCGGCGTAAAGGTGGGCCAATCCCCTGCGGGAAACGCACCGATTTCGGTTATAACAAAGATTTTTCTGCGCAGTACTCTCTCGGGAAATTGTTAGGACACGGACAATTCGGTTATACGTTTGTTGGAATAGATAAAGAAAATGAGAATCGGGTGGCCGTCAAGAGGCTTGAGAAGAGCAAGGTATTGATTCTAAGCATTCACAGCTTGCTTGCTTGCTCGGTGATTTTTTTTGATCGATTTGGGTTTATATGAATGAACATTTAGATTTTGCACTAGTTATGCGATTAGAGATAAATTTGTTGTTCATTTGCTCGTTTTCTGTACAATTATGCTTTGGTTTTGGTTACTTTGATTAGGAAGAATTTATTCGGAGAATCTGGTTATGGTTACTTTGATTTGATGGATTATATGAAGAGTAATGCGTAGTAATTCCTCATGGACTCTCCATCTTATTGCTTATTGACCATAGTTTTCTTGAATTTTCAGTCTTCTCTGTATCTTGAAGACTGGGACAATTCTTCTTCTACATAGCTTTTAGTCTAAGTCAAGTAATCTCATAGGCCTATGTGGATATGTGTAAATTGCAGCCATTCCTGTAAGGAGTAGCTATTTTGTACATAAGGCACGTTGATTAGTGCCTACCCAGAGGGTGTAAACTGAAACGAAAGCATGTCAGTTATATAAAATCCTTGTTTCAGATGCATTTGATCGGTCTAAAACAATAAACAAGTATGTGTAGTTTGAATTCTATGAGCCATACCCTGAAATTTGCAAGTAATTCTAAATATCTCTGCCCTGCTTTATTTAGATAAATGGTTGTGTGTTCCTTAATCAATTCTTCAATTTGGTGCAGATGGTTCTCCCTATAGCTGTTGAGGATGTTAAACGAGAGGTCAAGATATTGAAACAACTTGCAGGGCATGAGAATGTTGTACAGTTTTATAATGCTTTTGAGGATGATTCATATGTATACATAGTCATGGAGTAAGTTACTCTTGTTTGTGCTTCTTCCTCATGCTGTTTCACTGTGTTCACCGCTTATCCAATTTTTGTCCAGAACTTGACTGCAATACAACTGGTTCTTCAAATATTTTGAAAGAGAGATCTACATTTAGGATCAAATTATTTGTCTTCAAATTTCTAGTGCTATATACGCACAACATGTACATGAACATATCTAAGTACATATAGTATTGTTATTTTCTTTTGATTGAACCTTCATCCTTTCCACTTCTTGCTTTAAGTGTCTGCCGGCTTATTTTTCCCAGGTTATGCGAGGGTGGAGAACTGTTAGATCGAATATTGGCCAAGTAAGTGTCTTTTGATCTTAGATATACTTTCTATCTTGGCTTAGTGCCTCTTCAGATTGCCTAGTGTCCGAATTTTTTGAATTTAGCTGTCTGGATCCAGGACTAACTTCTTGCTTTGCTTTAATCAGGAAGGACAGCCGTTATACTGAAAAAGACGCAGCCGTGGTTGTAAGGCAAATGCTCAAAGTTGCAGCTGAGTGTCATTTACATGGGTTGGTACACCGGGATATGAAACCAGAGGTACGGTCGAGTCCACTTGTATGTCTGACATATTTATTCTACTTGACTGTGACTTATGTTTTTTTCTCTCTTGCATGCAGAATTTTCTTTTCAAATCTCCCAAAGAAGATTCACATCTAAAGGCTACAGATTTTGGTTTGTCAGATTTCATTAAACCTGGTGAGGAAAAATTTTATGTTAATTAGCATCTCAACAAGCACTGCCGTGCCTGTGTACCCAACATCGTTTTATCAAAAGATTTTGTAATTAGGAATTGTATTAAATGTAGTGGATAGTGGAAGAGTGAACAACTGCACGTGAGAAAACCCTAAGAGTGGTTAATGGAAAAGTGCATATAAAAAAAATACCATGGTAATTGTGGGCGTGGATGTTATTTAATGTATTATAACTGCAGAGCGAACAATGGTTAGTTTTGAATAGGAGAAGATGCCAGGAGACCAAGTACTCCAGCCCCATATATATTAATATAGATATAGATAAATATAGATGTAAGCCCTCATAGATAAGGGCCTTGCTGAGAGACAATTTGTAAGTATTTTTATAATCGCTCATTAGAGCCTAGAGGCATGTTTTAGTCTTGGTAAGATATATGAGGGCCTTGTTAGTAGACAATCTGTAAGTATTTCTAAAAGCGCTCATTAGAGCCTAGAGGCATGTCCTAGTCTTGGTAAGCCCCCGGGACCGACTCACCTAAACTTTTCTTTTACCTTTCTTTTACCCCCAAAAAAAAATTGTAGATGATTGATTGGTTTCTTTTCTTTCTCTTTCCTCCTGCTCCATAGATCATACACGTTCTTGCAACCTTTGTTTGATAGTTGTAGTTTATATTTGTAAAATACTGCAGGAAAGAAATTTCCAGATATTGTTGGCAGTGCTTACTATGTTGCACCTGAAGTGTTAAAACGTAAGTCAGGACCTGAATCAGATGTGTGGAGTATTGGTGTAATTACATACATATTACTTTGTGGAAGGCGCCCATTTTGGGATAAGACTGAGGATGGCATCTTTAAGGAGGTTCAGTTCATTATTATGTCTTAAAATATACTGTTATTTATGTGGAATTGTTTTTTCTTTTTTTCCTCCTATCAAAACTCATGTTGATGATCTATGATTAAGCTTTTGCGTCTCTATTCTTTTCTCTAATAATTTTTGTGTTTAAATCGTTTCTCTTTAACATTTTCTTATGATATGATATTTTCAGGTTTTAAGGAACAAGCCTGATTTTCGCCGGAAACCATGGCCCACCATAAGTAATGCTGCAAAAGATTTTGTGAAGAAATTGCTGGTGAAGGATCCTCGAGTACGATTAACTGCTGCTCAGGCTCTATGTATGTATTTAATTGTCCTTTTAAATTTTACTTTATAAGAAAACCTGTTAAGATGTCGTTTATCCTTTACAAGGTCATTATATTTATCTGCAGGTTTTTCTGTTTGGACTCTTCTAAAATCATTTCTTAGACACACACACATACACATACACACAAACTTTCCTTTTCTTGAAATCGTATATCTTTGATCACCGCCCAAGTTTAACCAAACCATGTAACATTGCCTTTCCTTTTCATAACATTCTTAGAAAGGCTTTACATTAATTTTCTGAATTTCTGATCTGTCCAGCACATCCATGGGTTAGAGAAGGAGGTGAAGCATTGGAGATTCCTATTGATATATCTGTACTGAACAACATGCGACAGTTTGTGAAATATAGTCGACTGAAACAATTTGCACTGAGGGTAAGACAAAATTATGTAAGCCTTTGCATTTTAAACCTCAAAATTATGTCAGCTCCATTTCATGTGCTATTTGGCTACCTTGCAGGCATTGGCTAGCACACTTAATGAAGAAGAGTTAGCTGATCTCAGAGATCAATTTGACGCAATAGATGTGGACAAAAATGGCGCAATCAGTCTGGAAGAGATGAGACAGGTAACTAATTGACCGACTTTCTGACTGCTTTCAACCCACACACATATAACAGTTGTTAGTGAGTAATTAACCTACGTATATTATTAAGTTTTTTTTGTAATCTGGTCTAATGGGTGGATTTGGTGCAGGCTCTTGCTAAAGATCTCCCTTGGAAGCTAAAAGAATCACGTGTATTAGAGATTTTGCAAGCGGTGAGTATGCATAATTTTCGTAATTTTGTTGACTACTGAATATTAGCCCTTATTCATTCACTACATTGTAAAGGGTTGGAGTTTGTTTGGTGTTTAACAGTATTATATGGATCTTTTCTGGCAATAGATGTTGTTCCATATTCCATACTAGATTTTTTTGCATTATGACAGCTTTATCCTACTCTGCTTTAGACTGTGTGACATTCATACGTTGGCTTTTCCTTTTGATTGTGAATATGTAACATAGCATACAATTTGATGTGTTCTACCTTTCAGATCGATAGCAACACAGATGGGCTTGTGGATTTCTCTGAGTTTGTTGCAGCTACTTTACATGTCCATCAATTGGAGGAGCATGATTCTGAAAAGTGGCACCTTCGGTCACGAGCAGCTTTTGAGAAGTTTGACATAGACAAGGACGGCTATATTACACCAGATGAACTTAGAATGGTTGGTCTCTAGTAAATCTGATTTCCAGTATCTAAATTGTGACAGCAACTAATAACATCCTTTTGGCTTTACAGCACACCGGCTTAAGAGGCTCAATCGATCCGCTGCTTGAGGAAGCCGATATCGACAAAGATGGAAAGATCAGCCTATCCGAGTTCCGTAGACTTCTAAGAACCGCAAGCATTGGTTCAGGACACGTGCCAAGCCTTCGAAAGATCTAAAGACACAGATGATTCAGAGTCTTATTAGAGAAGTCAGATAACAGATTTTTAAGGGTGGGGGAGCATTTTTACTTTCCTTTCTTTTGAAGATCATCTCCTTTGCAGATTCAACTCAAGTCCTAAGGGAATGATCTATTCTGCAGATTTTTGCTTAAATGCCTATAATTTTCTGACCATTCTATGCAACTATCAAACTTCAGTTGTTAGACTGTGGCATCCAACACAGTATTGACTACTTCAAAGAGGTGTTTGTTGGAGTTTGTGTAGAACTGCATAGATTGGAGTTGGGGGTACCCATGGTTTAGCCAGTGTACATTTGAGAGTACCATGGTTGTGATATGCTTGTGCCATACTTGTAATATTATGTACTATAAATAAACATCTAATGGAATATGTCGATTTAGAGCTTTACTCTTACCCCCTTTAACTCTACATAGTAAAGCTCTAATCTAATTATGATATCATAAACACTATATATATAAAATAATAAAATAATGTGGTTAACATTGCATGTTACAACAAAGCAAATATTGTAACTTAAGTTGGCAATTTACTTAATGAATCAAATTTAGAAGATGATTTGAAGATAAAAAGGAAAATTAGGTGATAATAACAAGTCACTTTCTCTTTAGTCTTTACCCAAAATAAAGAAAAAACAAGTCACTTTCTAGCATTGAATTTGAGGCCAAGTTGATGCATTTGATTGGTGGTGCGGTGCAATGCAGTGCAGTCATATATATACAGAAGCACATGCTCACTATGTGTTGACTATTGACTAAGAAAAAAACAAAAACAACAGACTTAACAACGTTGACCACCCAATCCATTCCAATTTCCTAAACTGCTATGCTGAAATTCCAACTCCCACAAGTCCAGAATCTACTGTCAAATATAAATTAAGGACCGATTCTTACTATCAATACAAAATTATGAACTAAATTGTACGTTTACAATTATTTTTATATTATTTACATTTTGGTCAGCTGATTTCAAATGCATCTCAAGCTATCATTACAAAATTTATTATTAACACAAATTTCAAGATCATTTCATTTTTATATGGACCTGTTTGGGAAACCATCCCATTTCATTTTATGAAATGATATGAGATGATGAAGTAGTGAAATAAGATGAAATGATGGATTGATGTTTGGATGATTTGAGGGAAAATGATGTTAATTAAGATGTGAAATTTTATAAAATGGTATGTAATGATTATGGCTGATTGAGATAGGTTGATGGATTTTTTTTTAAATTGTATAATGATAGAAATGGTAAGAAATAATGAAATGAAATGATAGGTGTTCCATTGTGGTTTGAATGGAATGATATGGAAATGGAATGATCTTGGAATATAGTTTGAGATGCATTTGAAATGAGATGATGGGACCAAAATGCAAATAACATGGAAAATTTGTAAACGTACAATTTGGTTCATAATTTTGTATCGGTCCTTAAAATGTGTAAATTATAACTCGGAGCCTGTAGAAAATTGCAATCATCAATGATTAGATTTATTTCTAAAATTCAATGACAAAAAATAAAGTGACGGATCAAAATATTAATAAAGAAAATGAACGATAAATTTATCTCCAACTTGTGAAATCAGAAAATTTTGGACAGAAAAATATAACAAAAAATAGTTTGAAGACCAAAATGAAACTAATCTCATAGTTTTAGAACAAAAACAGAAGCAATTTTAGGATCCAAATGGAACTGATCCCATAGTTTAAGGACCAAAATGTCTACTAAAGTGAAGATAATAAATTTATTTAATTTTTTGAAAAAAAATGTAGTGACAGGAATAGAAGATTGATTGTACCTAAAAAATTGAGGGATTGAATTGTATATTTTAGTCAAAAAGAAAAAGAGGAAGGTTGAAATAAGATGATTTTGGACACGAAAATAGAACAAAAAAAAATAGTTTTATGACCCAAATGAAACCGATCCCATAGTTTGAGGACCAAAATGCCAACAAAAGGGAAGATAATAAATTAGTTTATTTTTTAAAAAATTTTATAAAAAATGTAGTAAGATTGTACCATAAAAAAAATTATGGATTAAATTTTATATTTTACTCACAAAAATATTGGAAGGTTGAAATCAGATGATTTTAGACACGAAAATAGAAAAAAAATAGTTTGCTGACCAAAATGCAACTAATCTCGTAGTTTGAGAAAAAACAAATCCTGAAATAGTTTTAGGACCCAAATGAAACTGATCTCATAGTTTAAGAACCAAAATACCTAAAAAATGAAGATAATTAATTCTTTTTTAAAAAAAGAAAATATAATAACGAAAATAAAAGAAGAATGTACCTTAAAAAGAATTTTAGAAATTCAATTGTATCAGAACTCCCAGCTCGCTGCTACTGCCTGCTGGGGGTTTAAGTTTGTTTTAATTTAACATCTATGATCCAAGTATTATTTTGTTTCTCTTTTTTTTCAACCATGCATGCAATCATGGTGACGAACCCTCATCTGAAACAACCTGCAGCGATGGTTACCAATCAAATTCTGCCTCAAGATTCTATAACTCTGTGCATTCCCCAATGAAGCTGAAAGAACTGAATAAATTCATCAGGAATAATAAAGTTCTTGATTATTTCTGCAGAAGAGGTAAAGGAAATCATGCATGTAAGTCGTTTGAACATGTGGTTCTCTTGGGTTAAACTACCGAATGTCTTATAGTTTGGCCAAAATCAGTTTAAATTGACCAAATGAATGCCCAAGGGATTCAGCTTCATTAGTTTACTTAAAACGATTTTTGCAATGCAAATGTGCTAGTCTAACTACACTCAAAAGATCATTAGTTAGCACCGATGCACGGAGAATTAATCCTTGGCCTGTCGGGCTGGGGATATCTTGAAAAACCCCAAAGATCATTAGTTTCTTTTGGCCAAAGGCTAAGTAAAGAGGTTCCTTTGATGAAGCGAAGGCTTTCCACTTTTCCTTGATAAAATGAAAGAGGAGTAAACTACTAAACTGGTCCCTGGATTATTGACTTGCTGACAGATTGGTCCCCGAATTTAGGAAATTGACAAATAGGTCTCCGAATTTTTCTAACATTTGTCAAATAGGTCCTTCTGTGCATGTTATTCGGGGACCTATTTGACTAACGTTAGAAAAATTCGAGGACCTATTTGACTCGTTAGAAAAATTCGGGGACCTATTTGTCAATTTCCTAAATTCGGGGACCAATCTGTCAGCAAGCCAATAATCCAGGGACCAATTTGATAGTTTACTCAATGAAAGAGAGTGACTGTCCCTCTAATTTTGTAACTTATGATCCGATTCTTTTCATGAAATGATTGCTAATGTCTTTCGGAAATGGGGTGAGATATTATAGCTCAAGTTACCGTTATAAACTAACTTGAATGGTATGCAAATACTTCATTTATATATATGATAATGAGTATATAAATATATGATATGAAATGAGTGATATCAAGAAGTGGTCGTAAGCAAGAGCAGAACCAGCACCCACAAGCTGCTATTAGCTTGCTGTGTCTCTCTGCAATTATACCAGTTAAAATTCACAAAATGGACCATTTTAGCTTGTAAGTGATTTTTCAGGGGCCAAAATTAAAGCTTTTTAGTGAATAACTTAGAATAGCTTGAAATGATAGATGATCTAGAAAATAATAAACAATGAGTTGAATGGAACATAATTAGGTATGCATTTTCTATCAGTGGATTGATGTTATATTGGGCTACAATATACTCTTCTGATCTGAGCTTACAAAAAATGGAAGCTTGTTCGGTCAGAGAAATTTTAAGTTATGATCTATTATTTAGTAAACTGTTTTATGGGCTTGTTTAAATACCAAAAGAAAAAAAAAACTTAAAGCAGTCCATCAATCTTACATTTTATTGAAAAGAAAAACGATGACATATCCCTTTAATTCCAACATTGGCACTAACCAGTCCAATAACTTAAACATGAAACTGAAAATTACAAAAACTACAAATAAAAGTTTTTAGAAAAAGTATATATATGACATACATGAAGCTTGGATCAAATCAGATGAAAAACTATATTGCATATTTGATGTAATAGCAACAACATGGACAGTGGATAAATCAAGACAGGAGAACGTTTTAGACATGTCAATGCACCATAAATACCAGCTTTAATCATCACTTACAAAAATTGCCCCCATGCTAGCTTGAAATCATCAAGAAATTATTCAGACAATTCATTATATGTTCCAAGTGTTCAACATCCTTGTACTTGTGGTTTATTCTCTTCTATTTTTAAATTTACTGCCCAGTCACTATCAACAGCTGAGGATGACAGATGACAGAAACGAGTAAGGTAGACGTCAAATCTGCCGACAAAATCATCCGCAGCAGCTAGCCGGGGAGTGTTTGGACCAAGATCGGCAGCAAAATTCTTCATTGTCCTCCTAGCAAGATATTTGTATATGAACAGGAATTAAAAGTGGGAGGTCCTAGAAAAAGATTTGTAAATGAAAAACAAAAGTACTCAAGAAATGGACATCATCAGATAGTATGACCTAGAAAACAGAAAATAACTAAAGGTCATGCAAAATTTAGGATAGGTTGGACAGTCAGTTGATGAGTTTTAAGAAGTAAGAGTTTGTCATCAGGTTGTGTGAAATAATTCTATAACAGATATTTGTACTAAAATGGGAGTGTCTTAGCAAATAGACAAGAATCATAGCTTTATATCCTAAATTCAAAACTTTCATATGATGGTCAGTGTGCTTAGTCATAGTAAACTTGATATATCTTAATTGAGAGTTAGGGTCAGTCATCTTGTTTTGTCAAAATAAAGTACTTTGTAGGATTCCACACAGAAACCTAAGGTGAATGGCAATCCAATCTGAATATGGAAGAATTGCTTTGCTGCAAAAAGAACAGGATCAAAACAAGAAAGAACTGCAAACGATAGTGTGAATCCCTAACATCAATTATGTAAAATAGAATTAAAGTTATCGGATAGAAAAAAAAAAATTATTATGGCAAAAACTACCTGGAATGATGTTGAACTTGAATGTTAGTATCTGATGGATGTAAACTTTAACAGGGGATATACTATGTTGGTGTATATTCTTGTGTAATATCTATCCATTAGATTGGTATATAAAAGAAAAAAAAATTAGTTGACTGTTGCCAAATTCCAAACAAATCTAAACTAAACTTCCCAAAGCTGAAAGTGCTACAATATATAAAACTTGATCATGCTAAAATTTATTTCTTCTCCTTCACTGCCATAGTAGGAACTAGGAAGGAATAGTTTGAAATGCATATGAATAAATCATTTTAAAGGTGATAATGTAAGCACTAAATAAGAAATTCGAATTTGACAGACAAAAGCTAAAATGGAATGAGCATTTCAAGTTAGACTGTCATGAAGATTATAAGCATATCCATATGCCATAGTTGTCCAAGGTACTGCATTTTGGTCACCAACAGAATTGGAAAACTTGCATGCATCTTTAATATTTCCAAAATTTACAATACATGTCTATAACACTGATGATGAATTCTGAGGTACTACTCTAGTGGTGGCTGCAGAGAAATGAATTTAAAGTGGGGGTTCAGTGGTTAGAGATTAAAAAATATATAAAGATGCCAAATTATTTTTGAGTAAGTGCGAAATGGTACACTGTCTAACCAAAACTCTTAAACTTGTCCAAGATAATTTGTTAAACTGATGGGTTAGAAAACTGGGACATGACTTGCAACTAATCAAATGGAAAACATGATTGCATATTTGTAATAGAAACAACACAAATAGTGGATAAATCAGTAACTTTGAACATTGAATGATTCATCAAAGTAACTCATCAGATGATTGCATATTCGACTCATATATAATGTTATAACATACATGTAACTCATCAGATTCAAATTATAATCAAAGAAATATCTAAAGATGGTTAATTAGAAATACAACAAGCCAAAAAAATGCTCAATGGATCAATTTAAACTGGTTTTGGGCAAACTACAAGACATAATCATAAATAATCATTAACTTCATTCTTATGAATTTATTCAAAGTATTTCTTTTATCAGCTTCGTTAGGGAATGCACAGAGTAAAAATAATCTGGTGGCGGAATTTGATTGGTAACCGTCACTGCTGGTTGCTTCAAATGAGGATTTGTCAGTTGTCACAATGACTGCATGAATGGTTGAACAAATAAACAAAAACAAAATTATTGTTTTAGTCATACTTTTTTTAACACTGATCGTTTTTTCTTTCATAAATTGACTGTCAATATCTGATTGATTGTGAGGGTTGATGATGAAATCTGTGGTATTCTCTAGCAGCGAGTGCAGAGAAATAAAATAGAAGTGGGCTAAGTGGTAAGAGATTCAGAAATAAATGAGGAAGCCAAGTTTGTATCTGTTTCATCACCTCATAAATTACAGATATCCATTTGCAAGTTAACCAGAAACTGAGTTTAAGTGCGAACTGATCCAATTTCAAACCTAAACTCTTAAACTTGCCTGAGACATTTATTTTAGGAAGGTATAGTTTGATATGCATATGATTAAATCATTTTGATGATGATCAAGTAAGCACTAAACAAGAAATTCAAATTTGGAAGACAAAAGCCATAACGGGATGACCATTTTAAGTTAGACTGTCATAAAACATGCTTGTGAAAAAGATAAACTATAGGAGTAAATTATATTCACTCAACAAAAGCTAACCAACAAAAGCTAATCCAACTTCTCAAAATCAAAACATACAAGCATTTCTAAATTGTACAAGCTAGTTAAAGTCAGTAACTTGAGTTTGAGCTATAATGTCGTACCCCGTTTTATTTCTTCAACAAGCCTTTTGCAATCATTTCGTGAAGAAGCTTCTTTGCCATGTCATTCTCATTTCTTTCTAAAAGAACTTGAAGAATAGAATTGTAGGTTACAAAATCAGGGGAGCAGCCATTACCTTCCATTTTGTCGAGCAAATCCTTTGCTTCATCAATAAAACCCTCTTTACACAGTCCATTGATCAAAGTGCTATATATTTTGACATCAAGACGATGGCCTTTAGCTAAAAGAAGCTGAAAGATTTTTAGTGCAAGTGTTAGACTACCACTTTTGCACAAACCGTCAATAAGTATATTGTAAGTAAACAAATCAGGCTGAACTCCTTGGGCATCCATCTGACGAAATAAATTAACTGCCTCATGAACGTGATGGCTTTTGAAAAGTGCGTCTAACAGTACACTATAAGTAACTATATCTGGAGTAATAACATTGTCATGCATATCATTTATAAGATCTTGCACATTTGAGAGTCTTCCTGATTTGCACATCCCATCCATAAGAGAAGTGTAAGTTATAGTATTGGGTCTCAAACTTCTACCTCGCATTTCCTTTAAGAGATTCATAGCTTTGTCTAATTTTTTAATCTTACAGTATCCATTAATCAAAATACTATAACTAACAACATTTGGAGCCAAACCACTTTTGACCATCTTATTGAAAACTTCTCTAGACTCATCAACATAATTCCTTAAACAGTATCCATCCATTAAAGAATTGAATGTAACAACATCAGGTTTCTGATCAAACTTCATCATCAAGCCATAGACAGCTTCAGCTTCTATGATCCTTCCTTCTTTGCAAAAAGCATCAACCAATATGTTAAAGGTATAAATACTGGGATAAATCTGAATCGAGAACATCTCATCAAGCAACTGTTTAGCCTTCTTCCATTGACTCATGACACAAAAGCTATGGATTAAAGTATTGTAAGTCAAAATATTAGGAGGAATTCCCCGTTTACTCATCTCAGAGAACAATTCAAGTGCTTCAGTTGAGAGTCCATCTTTACAGAGGCCATCAATGATTGTGTTATAGATAACTACATCCGACCTAAGTCCCTGTCTATCCAACATTCGAAGCAATTTGAGGGCAGCAACTGTTTTCCCTGTCTTACAAAGCCCATTCATTAAGGTGCCATAAGAAACTAGATTGAACCGAAACCCTTTTGACACTACATAATCATGGAAGTGTAGAGCTTCTCTAACCTTATTATTTATGCACAACCCCTTCAATAATGTTGTTAACGTTATGGTATTTGGTAGATAACCCCTCTTGAAAATCTTCCCTAAAGTAGAGAAAGCAGATTCCATTCGGCCCATATGACAGTGACAATTAATCAAGAAGTTCAGAGTAATAAGAGATGGAGCGAATCCCATGCGTTCAGCTCGTGCATATAGTGAAATAGCAGTGTCATAATGTTTCATCTTGGCAATAGATCCTAAAACCTTAGTAATTTGGATAATGGAGGGCGGGGGAGTGTGATGAAGCATGCGATTGAAGGAAGCGACAATATCCCGAATGCTATTGGGATGTGAGGAATGGGAATGGAGATAACAATTGAGATTGAGGGCAGAAAAAGAGAAAGAGAGAAACAAAGGAGATGTAGAAAAGAGAGGGAATTTGGGAAAGGCATACCTTGTTGCTTTAGAGAATAACATTCTGGGTTTCAGAAATTGAAGTCTTCTTGAACTGAACGATGAGGAAACACAGCAAATTAGGTTAGGGTAACATAGATGACTGGTTCGAGCTCAAGTCTTTAATAGTAGTCTCTATTCTAATTTTAGTTTTTTTGGCCAAAGTTCCATTTTGGTCCCTCATGTTATGTTTTGGTCCCTCAAGTTTTTTTCGTTCCGTTTTGGTCCCTCAGGTTTGGTCAATGTTCCGTTTTGGTCCCTCAAGTTTTTTTCATTCCGTTTTGGTCCCTCATGTTTGCTCAAAGTTTCGTTTTGGTTCCTCAGGTTTTCAAAAAATTTCACCGTTAGTCCCTGACTCGTTTCCATCCACCTTTTTCGTTAAAAAAAAAAGGAAAAAAAAAACTAATTTTTATCTCTCAACAATTTTGCTCATTTGAATTAAAAATTCTTCTCTTTTGTAAAAGAACAAAATTGTTGGGAGATGAAAGTTAGTTTTTTTTTCCTTTTTTTAACAGAAAAAGTGGATAGAAAAGAATCAGGGACTAACAGTATAACTTTTTAAAAAACTTGAGGGACCAAAACAAAACGAAAAAAACTTGAGGGACCAAAGCAAAACTTTGAGAAAACATGATGGACCAAAATGGAATAAAAAAA
>QANZ01052740.1:23690-56288 GCA_003254925.1 Chamaecrista fasciculata | reverse complement strand
TAATGACTTTATAATTGCAAAACAAACATCCATATAGCACTGTAGATGAAGTTATGTAATGAAAATGAGGATAATGAAAAGATAATGAAAAAGTAATCACCACCCAAACAGCCCTTAAAAGTAAGTATTTTAGGCTAAATGGCATGAAACCCCTGAACTCTAGCCTGTGTGTAAAAAAACCCTAAACTTCATAATGTTACAAAAAAACCTCACTAAACTTTCAAAACTGTACAAATCACCCCTCCATTACTATTTCCGTTAGTTTGTTAATCATCTTCTGAATCAGCTTAATTTCATCTAACTCATGTGATGTGGAATGTAATATTAGCCTTATTTTTATTTACCCTCCTCTCTTCTTTTTTTTTTTTTTTTTCCTGANTTTTTTTTTTTTTTTTTTTTGCCTGAACCCTCCTCTCTCTTCGTCCTTCACCGTAATCACCTTAATTTGAAAAATTATACAGAAATTAGGGTACAATTTGAGCTTCAGAATGGGTGCATATTGCTACAAAGCCCATGTACATTACTGAATATCCCAATCAAATGTAACATTTTCTTGCGTGGTGGTATGCACGTTCCTCAAACACCATTTCTTTCTTCCTATCGCTACCATCGCTTCTGCTTCTGAGAAGCAGTAAGTCCTCAGATTCCATCGGTTTGACGACGGCGTCCCCGTCGATTGGCTTTTCTGGCTGATTGTCACTAGTTGATACCATACGGCCAATGAATGAGATACTTGTCTTGGAAAGAATCAGGTATGCGGTGAATAATTTGTATATTTGACTGAAAATGCACATCGATTTGTTGACATATTTAGCAATACATGCTCTTCTAATCTTAGTATCGTTAAGTGTCCTACTCGACAGGAGAAGTGGAAATATCTGCGATTTACCAGCGTATTCAGCTAGTCTACGCTGGATTTGCCTTTTGCAAGTCCTCTAGGTCTAGTTTAGAACCTCAAGTTTGAAGGAATATCACGTAGACACAAACCTTTGTAATGTCTCCGCTATGCATTTTCCTTCTCCTCTATGGTTAACCTTGACCCTCCTCTCCGTGTGAATTCTTAATTTTCACTTGTTGGCAGTTGAAGTGATAGATCCTGGTCTCATGTCTTTATTTTTGTTATTAATTCCGAGAAGCTGGAAAATTATAATGATTTCTTTAAAGTAATAGAATTAATACTGCAAAATTCGTTTCTTAAAGCATTATAGATTGGTAAGAAGAGAAAATAATGGGAGGCCAGCATTGTCTGGAATCGAATAGGGACGCCAAACATGGGGAAGAGGAACAAAATGCATAATTTTTCTGGATGATGGAGAGAAGAGGGAGATTAGGAATTTTCTTGACGAGAGAGTTTCTTTGCCATCTTTCTAATAAAAAATGTCATCATATTCATATTGTTTAGTACAAATTTTATTAATAGATGTTGCTTAGTGCAGTTTTTCCTGACAGCATGTTTGGTTATGTTTTCATAGAACTGCTAATTCTATATCTAATATTATGTTAAAGGAAAGAAAAATAGATGCTACAACACTGAGTTTACAAAAAATTACTTAGTAAAGGATTATTTTAGATTGTGATGAAAGAAGTTAAAACTTAAAATGGTTAGTTTGGTCTGAAATCTTCTTGTAGCCTTGGCAACTATGAGAAGTTTTTCTCAAAGAATCAAGACATTATTCAAAAGCAACTATAGCTTTCTAAACAGAACAAGATTTCCAAAAGGCTTAGCTAATAATAAGATTATGGCTTTTGTCAGATGATAATGAGATCCTTTGTGTCATTCCAAGGTAGGCCTTGGTTATCTGGTTATACAGTTAAACAAACAAATGTGCTTTAATACTTTGATTAGCATCATGATTTTATAGCTTTCTAAACAGAACAAGATTCCCAAAAGGCTTAGCTAATCATAAGATTATGGCTTCTTTTGTCAGATATTAATGAGATCCTTTGTGGTATTCCAAGATAGGCCTTAGTTGGTTGTTATATGGTTGGAAAGTTAAACAAATAAATGTGTGATTAGCATCATGATTTTCAATACAAACATTAATTATTATTCATTCTGCAGATCAAACTGATTGTTTCTGGAAACAAATTTTGAACTAATGACTTTAGATAAAAATATTGTGCCAAGTACAAAAAGGATGAGAGATTTTCTGATCGTTTATCATTCATTTTTAATTCTTTATCTGATGATGACTTGTGCAGCATAAGAGGATTGAAGCTCTGTTTTTACTTTATAGGAACAAACTTTGCTGTATGGTCTGAAACTTAGATAATAAAGGTATGAAACTGAGATAATAAAGGTAGTCATTTATCCATTTATTTTGATACTTAGAAAGCTCATTGTGTCTATTTTGATAGAAATGCTCTAAGTGTGCAATGTGTCAACCCACAAAAGAAATCACTTCTCTTCATGTTCAAATATTTATGGCATACATTATAATTTAATTTGAATATTTTAGAATATTCATGGATTAATTTTTTGCTTGCTTCTGTTGATTGCAGGGAAGTCAAGACCATAAAGTTAGTTTAGGTGATGATCATGAGATGAAAATGAGAAGAAAATGTAGGCTTTGGTGGCCAAAGCAACTTTCATCAAGTAGAGAGTCATCCTCTAGTCTTTTGCTTGGTTGGTTTGTTACAGCCTCTCCAGTTTCTCTTGACATTATAGTAGCCTTTACATGCAGTGAAGTGTTGTTATCTCGTTCTGATCCTAGCCTTGAGGTATGAAACCATATATTTTTTTTTGGCCTGGTATGAAACCATATTTGAGTTCACGTTTTACTGCATAAACTTTTGAGTCAAAATGAATGAATTAATAATAGATACAACAAAACGATTAGTTTGTGTTTCATTTATTTACTTTTTCAGTATGATTGAAAATAATGTTTTGTATATGACTTGTTAAACTTGTAAAGAAAATAAGCTTTTGCCCTTAGAGGTTTGGTCATCATAAGCCTTTCATTTGGTGTCAAGCATCATATTTAATTCGTCAAACATATCAAAGACCATGAATAATTCATGTTGAAGCTAATTTAAGTTCCTGGGTTTATAATATCGCAGAACAAAAGTTAAATCCTCTTTAATAAAAAATTTAATGTTGGCTCTTTAATACTTATGGTATGAAGTATGACTAATGATTTAATCATTTGGCCATTTGAATTCAGAAGTAGTGCATCTGTCAAATCCTCTCTGGCTTATTTATTCATTTAATCATTGGGCAGAAAAAACCATGGACCTTTTTCATAGTACTCAATACATGTAATTACTTTTACCCAATTTCACATGGGCATGGCATTTCGGCTGGTATACCCAGTACCTGCTACGTATCAGGTAGGGATACGCATTGGATATACGTTGTACGCTCTCTGATACATAAATAAAATCCAACTAAAGCAGTGTTCACAGTATTCCCAACAAATTTTCGCTTTTGCGCATCTGCTGGGTCAAGGGAATGATTTGGGAATTGGGGGTTCAGGGAGTTGGAGAGAGAATGGCATGGTAAAGGGTCCTTCTCCATTTGCTGGGTAGAGAATGGCACTTTATTGGGTTTGATAACAATGGTGGTTGGTGGATGATATAAAACGCAAGGCTGGCAATTTAGCCTCAAATAAAGTTTTATAATAAATATTATACTTCTTTTCATTAATATTATATAATAGTTTATTTATTAGTAATACAAATATTATATATGATATTTTATTATTTTTTATAAATAAATTATGATGTACCCGTACTTGTATACATGCAACATAGCTTTTACCTAACTATTAGGTCTATATGTATAAAATTTAGACCAATATATTATTTACATTAATAGAACACGAGGTGAAGTTTAATGGGAAAGAGGCCTATTTAGGTTTAATAAAAATTCTATTATGTTATGATGTAGATTTTTTTAATCTTTATAGATAGTTTGAATCTTGATTCTGTGTCAATAATGGTGTAAAATGCCTGAGGTTGAGGATAGTCTTTATAATGTACTGTGATGTCTCTTTATACAAGTTTCATAGTTATCTTCTGGTTATGGTCTAATGAGGTAGGAAATCTAACATTATGACTTGTTACTTTCTATTAGGAGATCCTCCACGAGACACACGGGAACATGCCCATAGTTCTGCAGGATAAGTCAACATTCTGTGTACTTGGTCAATGCGCCACTAACCATAGTGATAATAGATTGATGGTTGGAATAGAAAACAACAAAGGGAGGTTTTCCAACTGTGGCTGTCTAATGTCAGATGGATTGCTGGATCAAAGTAGGCGAGCTTTTCTTGGAAAGAGTAATTGGGTACTGTTGACGTTTGATTCTCATGAGCAGAATGATACAGGAATTCATGGGCTTCCGAAACTGCATCACATTCATTGGAATGGGAAACCTGTGTTACAATATGATGTTCACGTATGTAAGTCATGATTGCTTCTTCTAGTACTTTTTGCTTTTCCAAAATTAGTTACGTAATGTTAAGAAATCATCTCCCTCTCTCGTATGATGTTTACATAATTGTAGGTAATAATTTATGACACACCCTTTTATGGTGCACATCATTTCTCATTGTGTCTTTTGAGTTCACACGAGCAAGTGAAGGCTTCCATTAAGAAACCTAAATGGGTGGATGAGCTTCACAAAAAGGATCAACTCATTGATTTGGTAATGAGGTTTAAAATATTCTCATTTGTCTTTATCTTCGGCCTAGTAATGATTATGCTTTTCAATTTTTATCCCAGGATGCAGTCATCTTGGCAATCAATTGTAGTGCTGCTGCTAAAAAGAATTTTGAGAGACATGTGGTCTTGAGGAGATCCTTTGGCCTGCTTTCCATGTTTCTTGTGTATTCACTTGAAGCTATAGATATGCTATTTCTTATTTTAATCCTATCTTTATTTTCCAGTTCTGATGGTCTATGTTGTGATTCTTCAGGTTTTTCACATTTGTAGGGAATCTGTTTGCCAATTTTGTGGCTTCATTCTCCACTTCGTTCTTTATTGTCCTCCAATTATTCCAAACATTTTTCAATGAAGAATTGGGATCATGGATTTATATGGCATCAGCTAAGATATTTGGGACTGCATGGATAAATTTACAAATTCGATGTGGTCAGATATTATATTGGCCTTTATTTCTTCGGGAGAATGATCTCAGGTAATAATAAGCATTTCCGGGTGAAATAAGTGACTTGTCTGACTTTTGTGGTACTTCTCAAATTTTAGTAATTTCTGGGTTTAATCTTCTGGTGAAAAATATGACGTGCATTTACTTTTAGTCTGCACTCTGTTATCTGGGATCTAAATTGGAACTTACTCTGGGCTGACTAACTTTCTTGACCTCATTTTTGTTTTTCTTGCATTTCCCTTTACATATGGCAGATAGTTTTAATTACTGACTGTTTAAATTACCTTTATCTTAAGTTTTTCTTTGAACTACTGACATTCCAACCAGCTTATTTGAATATTGATTCCATGATTTATCCTTGTTTAACATTATTCTCTTGTTTTTGCTAGGTCACAATCATGTGTTGAATATGCTGAGAAAGCTGCTATGCATAGGCATTCCATGTGGTCAACTTTGGTTGTTGATGTTCTCCTGGGAAACTTGGTCGGTTGGACACTGCTATATCATGCAGAATTAGTTTGTTTGTTGGTTTTGAACTTTGTCTATGACATTGCAAACCCTTTTTTGCGCTCAGGGTGTGTTTGGTTAATGGGAAACCCTGCAGGGTTCAAGTTGAATACTGAGCTGGCAGGAGTATTAGGGATGGTTTCTCTAAATGCAATACAGATATGGTCAACACTCTGGATCTTTATGGGTCTAATCTTCATTTATATTATTCAAGGGCTTGCTATTTTAGGGATTCTTTGTGGGTTCACTTTACCTGCTGCTTTGATCATAGACATGATTGTGGTGGCGACTTTACATGTCTCAACTCTTTATTGGTTGATTTCACTTTTATATTCATCACAGATACAGGCAGTAGCAGCCTTGTGGCGGCTTTTCAGGTAGGAGTTGCTGCTTTTTATTCATATGGTTGGGTGAATACAAGGAAGTAATTGGAATGAGAAATGCACATGATTATTTTAATATAATTATGATATTTGAATTATAAAAGCAAAACTACTAATATAATTGGTTCTGACAGTTAGAATGTTCCCTCAACAAGTATTTACTGTCTGTGAAACACAAGTTTTTGGCAGAGAGATATAATCACTGCCCGAATAGATGTTACCAAGGTTCTCTCCTTGGACATCCAACATTTTGTTTTCTAGAGAACTATATTTTGATATATAGATGTTTCGTTATATCTGTAACAATAGATGGCAATTATAACCTATAGCCATTTAACCACCTTAACTCAACTATACCCATTCATTTAGATTAATGCCTAATTGGTTTGGGTTATTTGATCAACTTTGTAAGAATTGTGTTTAATAAACCTACTCATTATTTGAGATCGTAGCCTCAATATATTTCTCAAAAAACTAGATTTGGGGGTTCAAGTTGGGTTCAAGGAGCCAATTCTGCTGTTAAGAAGATAGAGTATTTACAGAAGTGATAATTTGTGATATTTGTGGTTATCATTATAGTCTCTTGATTTTTCATGGAAGTCACCATAGTTGCTTCAGTAAATTGTGATTTGGGGTTCTTCGTAGAATAGGATCAGACTTATATTCAGTGTCTCATCTTTGCTATCAAATTCTTCAATAAAACTAAGAAATGTGGAGTAAACTTTTGAAAAGACCCAACCATAGAATGGAAAGTTGTAAAAAACATCCATTTGTTATTCTGGAAATTAGAGTACTTGATGACAAAATTATAAAACTGCACCAATTTTATTTTTATTTTTTTCCTGAAGAATATACGTGGTCTTTTTTCTTTCTCACTTATCGTTAATTGAGTTGATGAACTTTTGGCAGGGGTCGGAAGTGGAATCCCCTACGTCAGAGGTTGGATAGCTTTGATTACACTGTCAAGCAGCATATTGTTGGATCCCTTCTATTTACGCCACTCTTACTTCTGCTACCAACCACTTCTGTTTTCTACATATTCTTTAGCATAGTGGACACAATCATCAACCTTGTCTGTATATCAATTGAAGTCACCATTTCTATAATTCACGCTACACCTTACATCAAATTTTTTCTTTGGTTGGTGCGGCCTGGAAGATTTCCTTCTGGAATATGGTTTGAAATTTTAGGTTGTCAAAGGAATAGTATTATTTCTCCCAAGGTTGATGTTGCTGATGAAGTGACTTCTTCAGAGGAGTTGCTGCTAAATGATATCAACAGAGAAAAAGCTAGCATTCTGGTTTCTGTTCTTCATAGCAACTATTTGAGCATAGGTAAGGTTTGAAACTATTACTTGTGGACTTAGATTGATGCTTCAGTGGGGTTTAGTTTCTTTCTTGTTTATATGTTGCCAAGTGATTCTTCTGTAGCTCTAATTAATATCCAAATCAAATGTCTGACGTATGTGCCCATTATGTAGCCTAATTGTGCTTGCTCTCTGTTGATGGGGACTGGATATATAGCGCTTTTGTGATATATTAGTGATGTTATTATAATAAAGCTGCCAGTCATGATCTAATTAATCATTATCTACAGTTCTCTTATGGTAAGCTTCTTTTCAGAGTGGGACTTTGCCAGTTTGCATACCTGGGTAAAACTTTTCTGAACATGTCATAAGCACGAACTTAAAAGGGACATTTCACGAACATGATATTCGAAGAGCTGACTGAAATTTAATTTATGATGTTGAGGCATACCATCTTCATTGTTTCAGTAGGCGTGTCCTTGATATTATAATAGTCTGCAATGTGTCTTCGCTTTTGTAAACATAATGCGCATGTTCTAAGCCTGACTCTTATGAGATACCTTACAGGAAAAGTTTTCTGGCCTCACTACAAAAATCTTTTTTCGGGTTTTTCTGGGTCATCCATCAGCACAATAGCATCTGGAATCCTCATTGGGCGAAGGTGAGATGTTCTTTGGTGAAGTTATTCACTTTTTCTTGTGCTCTTTACTTTTCCCCTGACTCCTTTATTTTCTCTTCCATCCTTGGTCAGAATGCCTTTAAGACGTGGAACTCTTCTTCCTTCACCAATGCCATGGATGTCCCTGCCCTACAAGGAGTATTGGCGACTTTGTCGTGATTCACTTATTGCATGCTTCAGATAGTAGTACCTTCATTTCATAAACTTGCTGCTTTTTCATGTCAATGGCCTTTATGGCTTTTGATGGTGGATTATTGAGCATTCTTCATATAAGCTTCTCCCTGATTCAACCTTGGATGGGTCTCAAATTTCAAGCTTGGAATATTCAGCAATTTTATACTTCTCCTGATACTGAGTATGATTTTGCTTTTCTAGAAAAATAGCCTTTCGGATTTTATTTTTTGCCTCCTATTGTAAATTCTTTTGCTAGGGCATATAGGGTTGACTTTTTATTGATTGACTTTTTATTGTGGGAAGGAAGTATTTTTACTTTAACGGCGTCTTGGACTGCAGCAAATTTATGAATTCTTAGACTTCGCAGCCTGTGATATTAAAATAGGTGATCACAGTTTCATTGAAATCCTATTGCTTTCAGTTCAACATCTATATTCTTCAAAGTTCAATCTTATGACAACTTTGTAATGAGAAAAAGGATCCGGAGCATTTTTTTAAAAAGTATTAGTAGTGTTATTATCATGGTGTGAAATAACAATAATGCAATATATATAATTATTAAGTAACTCGATGATTATAAAGGGACAAATCATAGAAACCAACGAAAGATTCATTGACCTCTCAAAACACGTGCAATGGAATGCAAGGTTGTGTCAGATCTTTGATGTCACTCAAACATTGGAAATATGATACCATGGTGCCATCTGTGAACAAGGTTTATGCTATGCACTCCTAACTGCCATCTGTAACCAAATTAAAGTTTAGTCTGAAAAGAAATGTCATTTTTCTTTATTTATCGAGATAATTCAATGGGATATTAATTTGTAATTTGAAATATTTCTGCCAAACATTTTAAAAGTTCATCGAAATAAAATTAACTGGACCAGACTCTCGTTAGGCGATTAAAGGGATGCATTATGCATTTAAGATTTTAATCACAATGTCATAATTAGGATAGCTTAATTCCATTAAAGACCATTTGAAGCAATGTTTCTCATGAATAGTAACTAAAAACTTGAGATTAGTAATTCTTACACCTATCCGAAGAAGAGGCTGTGTGACCTCTGTTATTGCAATCTCTTCTTTCAGCTACAACAATACAATATACAGCTAAAATTTTAAAGCTTCCTCACAGATTTTGATGCCAAGAAACTCCAACTTTCAGTCAAGATCTCACAAAAACGTGCAGAATACAGACAAATGGTAGTTCACGAGAGCAACCCAACACTACAAACAAATCTGAATACATACCTAACCCTCCTCCCTCTTTCACTGGTTGTAAGGGACGGCTAAGTCATATCTACATTTTCTATCAACAAATATAATAAATAATATCCAACAAAAACTATTACCTTCACAAATATGTTTTTTCAGAATTTATTGGTTAAGTGGCTAAGTGGTGAACTCAAAGGTAAATAGAAGAACGATTTTGATTAATTTTTGTTTTATCAAATAAGTTCTGATGTAATAATTTATATGTAATTTTTTTATAACTTATGTGAATAATTTAATTGATCAATTCTTATGTTATGACTCATTTCTTTCATTTTTTTTCTGAGAACTCATTGACTCAAAAAATTTCTTTCCATATTTCATCAAGGAAGTCATTTTTTAAAGTGCATGGCCAAGTCACGCAGAATTTACTAATTGAAGGTTCTGATAACAAAGGAGTATAAATTGCATAGAAACCACCATTTATGTGCCGAAACTAAAGGGTTGAATTCTTGGAGGTAAAAAACAAATACACAAATGAGATCACGAGAGTGGTATTGACTGAACAGAAATACAGAAGGAAGGAAATAGGGAAGGATTCCCATGTTGCTTGGTTTGAATAAAAAGACAAAGAAGAGAGAAAGAGAGAGAGATGTGAGAGAATAGTGTATGGTGTTTCTATGTTCTTGTATCGCCTTCTGCGTTAATCACTCTGATGAGCTTTGGGAAGGCACATGTGAATCCACATGTGAGCTTCCCTCCTCTGCTTTTCATGCTACCCTACTCCTTCACATGAATGAACTAACATCATCAATCATCATCCCCTAATTTTCGGACACCTCCAATTTCTTTAGGACCATCTTGACCTTGCCTTCAAAATCAAATCCCTTTGGAAAGTTTTGATTTTTCATTGATCACCCCACAAATAAAGTTATGGATTTTCACCCCTTCTACTTGTTTTCCTTAATTTCTTTCACATCTTACTTCTGTTGTTATCCCATAATGTTTCAACTCACGTAGAAATAATTCTCAACTTCTCATACATCTCATGGCATGGACAAGGACAAGGACAATCTCTAAGAAGAGAAGTTGTTTTCAACCATGGATATTGTTAAGTAGCAGGAAATCTAATCAGCTTATGGGGAAATATGGGCCATCTCAATAAGGAAAGACCACAATTGTGTGTAGAAATCTATAAAAGAAAATTGTAATTTTGGAAAGACAAGGGCTAGGAAACAAACTGTCTTAAAACAACTTTTCATATAATAAATTAACAACAAATTTTACGTAACTTATGATATATATCGTAAAATTATTGAAAGAGTTAGGTTAAAAGATAAAATTAATTAAAATATAAACTTTAGATACCAAACTGATAGGAAACAAACTTTAAAGACGAAATTGAAAATTAATGTAATTTTTAAGATAAAAAGATATTTTTGTCTTCATTCATACGTAATATTTTAATATTTAAGAGGAAACGACAGAAATCTCACCCGACGACTGCCTACAATTTCGTAAAAGCGCAAGTTGTTGAAGGCCAAAGTTCAGCACATAGCTTTCTCTGTTTCAGTGTGCGAGTGTTGCTGTTTCTGTTGTGAGCAATGGCCACTAAAATAAGCATCACTATGCTCTTCCTCCTCACAATGTTGCTCCTTCTTATAGAAAACCATGTAAGTCTAAACAATTCTTAAGAATTCTTTTTTATTCTCATGATCTGATAACTTCGACCTTTCCATTACTCTGCTTTCTTCACTTTTGAACTCTTCATTAATCTCTTTTCATCCCTGAGTTCATTGCTCTGTAAATTATTCAGTTTAGGTCTCTAGAGAACTCAGATTGATTTGAGAGCTCAACTTACTTATTAAACGGACAAGTTTAGTTAACTCATTACACTCACTTAGCTCCCAAGCCAAACTAGCCAAACTCCAAAATATATTATTTTCTTAAATTGTACTTATTTAGTATTTTTTTTTTCTTAAAGTGCAGTACTGTAGTAAAATAAATATTAAATGTATAACTAACTATTCAGGCTTGGTTCGGTTACTCTAGAATTGTCACAACAACGTTTTTTGTTTCTTTATGGCTTGAGTTTATATTCAAACTCACTCTCTTTCAAACAAACAAACACACTGTTTATGTGCCTTGAATTCATTATAATTTACATTGTGCTTGTTGTTTCAGGCTGAGATTATTGTGGCTACCGTTGAGGCTCCAGCCCCTCAGCCTCACAAAAACATGACTAACTTTCCCACAGTGAGTTCTTTTCTTCAATTAAGATATCATCTCTATTTTCGGTTTTTGGGTAATTTTGCACTTTGCAGTATATTAAAGACTTCATTTAATGTTTTTTCATTCTTATTTTGAACTGTGAATTTGGTATTTGTTTCCCATGAGTTTCAGCATGGCAGCACTGAAGGCAGCCTACAACCACAAGGTAGGTATTACAGAAGAAGCAAAGATTATGTAATAAAACCAAACTAGCACAATAGTACTGTGTGAGAAGAAGGGGGGATTTGTTTTCTGGGTAAAGATATAATTTAGTCTTTGAAAGATATACAAGTTAACAACTCAATCCCCCAAAGTCTATTTTATACTCTTTAATCCTTTTGTCTCTCTATAACCTATCCATTTTGGTACTTTTGTCCATGCAAGTTAGTCTCTAAAAGTTATGCTTAAGGGACTAAGCTGCACTACCTCCCCAACTTTCAGTGACTGAACAGTCATCTGGTGTAAACTTTAGGAACTAAATTATATATTTACTCATGTTTTTTTCTTACTAGATTTGATTTTGATGAAATTGAAGAGAAATGATTGATGGTGCAGAATGTGGTGGGCGTTGCAGAGAGAGATGTTCAAAGACTCAATACAAGAAGCCATGCTTGTTCTTCTGCCAAAAGTGCTGTGCAAAATGCTTGTGTGTGCCTCCTGGCACTTATGGCAACAAACAGCTTTGTCCTTGCTATAATAACTGGAAGACCAAAAGGGGAGGACCCAAATGCCCTTGATCTCATTTCACTCTCCATGCTTTAATAATACCTACTTATTGTCTTATGATTTAATATGACTTGGTTAATTAGTGAGGATGCATGATTTCATTTCAATACCTGAAGATAGAGAGTATGGTCAAGGGACCACAGAAAGTGCATGTTTTAGTGTGTGTGTGTGAAGCTTTTATCCTATGTATACATATATATAGTATAAAGTAGGATGGTAGTTCGGTCATTTTGCCTGGTTAGAATAATAGAAAAGGTTGGGTATGTTTAATATTTTGAATTAATGCTTTTTTTTTTTTTTTATTTCCAAATAACACTAAGATCTTGTTTGTCAAATTGCATAGAATAAACAAGGCACAAGGGCACAAGGAAGCCCTACAATGCCTCTCTTGTTGCACATGTTAAGGTGGTTTATAAAGTCACGTCACAGAAAACAGTCTTAAAAATCAAATCTATATAATATATCATTTTACTTAATGAAGAAAACAATATTTATGATGTGTTGATTACTAGGCTAGCCTTTTTTGGCTTCTAGTTTTTTTTAACTCTAAGCTTTATAATCTACACAACACTCTCCACGTGCTTATATATTCATTCTTTCAGTTATATGATGTACTAATGGGGTTTTTTATGTTTACCCCCCTGAATCATAAAACACGATCCTGAAATCAATAATGTTAAAACTTAAAACTTTAAATGTTGTTTAATTTCAATTGGTTTTTTATGAGCTATTACTTTTTCTTTCCTTGAATATATAAATATATATTGCTCCATAAATATACTTTTGGGCTCAATTCCTCAAATCACTACTGTGTTAAACTGACCCAACTAACCAAATCAGACAAATTATATTCATGTTTAATTTAATCTCAAATTCCTGACCAAAACAAAAATATCTCAAATTACTATTGTGCCAAGTTTCATGTTTAACGGCGGTCTAAATTAATTGTCATTAAATTAAGGACAATTTAAATTTCATCTCAAATCACTGTTGTGCAAAATTCGTGTTTAATGACGGTTAAATTAACCGCTGCTATGCCTAAAAATAGTGACGGTTGCTTTAACCCTCGTCAAAAAAAACATCACAAGTTATCTTTTTTTTTTTTTTTTGGTGATTTAATTATGAGGAGAATATCCTTTGCCTAAAACTTGAGATTAAGGAGGGGGTTCGAGTAACCGCTGCATCTTCGCTCCACAACCTCTGCATCTTCAGTTTCGCACAGGTTTCTTCTTTCTAATTCTAAATTCTATAGGGAGGGATTGTATTAATTACAATTTCTCCCTACTTTTCATCCGTTGTTTTAGGGTGACTCTATAATGCAAAGTTTGATTCTTAACATGGGATGTAATGAGTCATGAGCCAATAAAATAATAACACGTGAAAAAGTTAGTTGTAACTCATGGTGTTACTCCATACATAGTTTTGATTGGTTAATAAAATTATTATTTATTTTATTATTTTTCAGCATTAAATTTCATCCATGGCTATAATTATGCCACATTAGACTTTGCATCTCATGTCAAGAATTAAACTTTACATCTTAGACTAACTCGTTGTTTTAGGTTATTTTGTTGAATAAGTCAGATCTTGTGTCCCCCTTTCTTGTGGTGGTTTTATCTAGATCTATTTCTGGTTTAGTCTTTCCTTTGTGAGAAATTGTATTCCAATATTAGATCTTGATTCAGATCTGAGCATATATGCCGAAAAGCATTGAATGTTTCAACAAATTTATGGAAGAGTCTATGACATTTACATGTGGGACGAACATTTCTTTTCTGATATGCAGAGAGTTTCATGGTAAACATGTTGGCAACACCAAGATCGGTGATGACTTTTATCCTGCAGATATGATCATTTGTACTTTAATTTGTTATTCTAGTTCAACAATGTTTGTAAATTGTTGTTCTTCTGTTTCATCATATTGGAATTTTCTGACTAATTGTAAGTGTCGTTTGGCTTTTCTATGATATAATTTGGCATGATTTTTTTTAAAAAAAAAAAAAGAGATTCCTTGTTAATAACTTTAAGAATTTTGGAGAATATCTCTCTACGTTTTCCAAATTCTTTCTTACATATGTCTCCAATTTATATATTATAAATCTCTTTCTCAAGTATTTTTTTCTCCTCTTACTCTTGAGGAATTCTAATAAATCTAAACATCAATACGCATCTTACTTTTGTCATGCTTCTTTACAGAAATTTCTGTATTAAAATAATATATATTTATGCTCGAGTTTATTATCTCCTCAAAATCACCAAAAACATCCATTGAATCATATCCTTTATTGCATGAAACTTACTTCGCAGCACAAGGTTACCACCCTGTGAATGTCTCGTTTCACACACCCATATATTATACTGATAAACACAAACATATATATAAAGTTAGATATGATCAGCATCACCACGTTTTTCTTTTTAGAAAGTTAGGTTGGTTGGTTGGTTTTTCATGCAAGATTTTGTTTCTACGAGTTGGTTTTGGTTGGTCACGTTGTGATTGTAGCGATCCACCTCTTTAATTTAATCATTCTCATATCTTCCACAAAAAATGTAAAAAAAATAATGATAATAAATTATGATATCCCAATCAGAAGTAGCTCGATTAAGTTCTTTTTTCCTTTCTTTTTTCATGGAGAAGATCCTTACTAACTGGCCATTGAATATAAGAAAAGGAGAAAATTAAAATCTTCTAGAACGTCAAAGCAAAAGTTATTTTTGTATTTGTGTTATTATATTACTCTCAGGCGGTTATATATGAC
Organism: Chamaecrista fasciculata; assembly: GCA_003254925.1. Taxonomy (NCBI): domain Eukaryota; kingdom Viridiplantae; phylum Streptophyta; class Magnoliopsida; order Fabales; family Fabaceae; genus Chamaecrista; species Chamaecrista fasciculata. Next base: position 41,161 of record QANZ01052740.1, on the reverse strand, counting down.
GATTGACGAGTAAGCGTTTACAAAACATTATTATTTTAAAATGTGAGAATGAAACGCAATGAAAGAACCTTTTGTTGGACCTAAGTTTAATATTGGGTGTGTAAAATAAGTCCACATTGCCTGTATAAAAGAGATATGAGGGTTGAGGTTATTTTTTGTACTTTATTTTATTAATTATAATAATTAATAAAATATTGGGGTGCGATCACACCAGAACTAATGCATCGGATCCCATCAAAACTCCGCAGTTAAGCGTGCTTGGGAGAGAGTAGTACTAGGATGGGTGACCTCCTGGGAAGTCCTCGTGTTGCACCCCAATATTTATTAATTATAATAATAAATAAAATAATATAATTAATAAAATAAAGTACCAAAAATAACCTCAACCATCATATCTCTTTTGTGCAGGCAATGCGGACTTATTTTACACACCCAATATTAGACTTAGGTCCAACACCTTCTAATTCTAATTCGAAGCTTAAGATGACGCATGTGCTCATAAGCCAAATATTGGAATATGTCAATTGGTTGTTAATTAAAATGATTAAATTTGTGAGACCAAAGAGAATAAACGAAGCATATTCCTGGAATCTTTGCTAGAGCTATTTAACACTTTAAAAAATGTTTGAGAAAATGGTTAGATATCTTGACATTCGACATATATTTTTTCTTATTTGATTTGTTTAATGTCTATTCTTTTGCTATCTATACTTTCAAGAACTCAATTTTCAATATCATTTAATAAGTAACCAAAGCTCTTGAATCTATCACTCAATGATTCAATCACACGAATCATGAACTGCATCATGAAATTTTGATCCATGCCATGAGCCGTACGATAAAATGAAATTTCCCATTGTTCGTTAACAGGGGAGAGAAGAAAAACAGAGAAAACAGAGTAGAGTTAAATCCCAATGAATCAAGCATGGAAAAGGAACAAATAATAATAATAATACCATAAGATTCATCTCTGTTTAACATAAACAATAATTTATGACCTTTCATCTCAATTAAACTCACTCTTAGCACTCAACCATACATAAAAGTAGGAAAATCAAATCAAAGGCAGTAAAAATACAGACAAAGGCATGAATGACACTGAACAAACAATATATAGATTATAGAGGAAACACGAAAAGTTCATTGCTTTGAGGAGCAGAAGGGATCAAAAAGCGTCGTCACCGTCGTCTTCAGGCACCCAAATGAGCAAAGAAAGTGGGTTCGTTGAGTTCTTACGAACCCCAAATGCAGAATGATCCTTTTGAGAAAGAACCAAAGCAGAGGATGATGATGATGATGATGATGATGATGAAGGAGGAGTCTGAACCTTATGATCTGAAGGAGTTGAATTTTTATTTTCTGGTTTAGGGTTTTGCAAGGGAAGCAAGATGGGATTGGAGGAAGAAGGAAGAGGACGAGGGTAGAGAAGATCGGTGGGGAAAAAGTTGTATTGTTGAAGACCTGCCATCAAACGAAAACTATGGACTAAGAGTATCTGAGTTTCTTGGTAGTTATGTTGTAATGTGGTGGGGTGCTTGTATTTATAGGCAGAAAAAAGAGAGAGATTGAGATTTCTTTTTTTTTTTTTTCGTAGAAATGGAAACTTCATGATTTTGTTTATTATTTGTTTAATGTTTGTTTGGTGGTTGGCTTGGGAATCAAGGGAGGGTGTCCTTGGGGAAAGGGTAAAGTGTGAAGGGTTTTTGTGGCTTACATGAATAATCAATTATATGGTTAGTATTGTTCAAAAAATTATATGATTAGTTTACTATACTATGTGCCTTTTTCTTTGTCGATGTTTACAGTGTACGTTTGTTGGTTTTTCTCACCATTCTGTTGGCTTTCCATCTTCCTATTTTTAATTCAGACTTCTATAAAAAAAAATATTTTTTTTTCCTCCTCTTTTACAACTGTGAAAAAGTGGGCTGTGGATACTTCATGTTTAATTAGTAAAATCGAAATAGTTAAATGACTAATTAAAAGGTTTTTTTTGTCTTCTTTATATATTAACCCTAATACTGCATGTGAGTTAGAACTTGGAAGGAAGCCATTAGAAAATGGGAGCCGTAAATAAAGACAAGAGCTTCCAGAAACAAGAAAATCGAAGTCGCCAATAATCGTAATTTGTCTTTTAAAATTTTAAGTTAGAAATTATGTATGAATAGGTAAAAAGAACTTAAAGGAGGAATTGAGAAACGCAAGTCACATGGGTTGGTGGTCGTGGAGCATGCTGGAGCAGTAGTTGTTGGATATTTTTCCAATATTACTTGTCGCTTATCCTTATAAGTCCTCCAACAATTTGGAATTCTCAATTGTTTACTCTTAAAAACGACACACAAGTTTACCTTAATTTTCTTCTACTCTCTCGAGTTTGATCCAAGGAAGTTTTCTTCTGGACACCGTCACTAATTGGCTTATAATTGTTGTTTTTAGGGATGATTAAAATACACTTGTTCAAATAGATACTCATAAACCTTATCAAATAAATTTAGATTTGGGCACGGGTGAGAAGTGTATATATACACATATAAGAACTCATCTTTTGAAATTTGGTATAAATAAGGTGATATCTTGCTTATAATAATAAATATAAATTTATAAATAATGTAATGTTTAAGTTTTATGTATGATCAACTTATAAATTTAGAAGAGAAAAAGTTTAACATTTTATACATGTTGAGTAGTTATAAATAAAAAAGGCATTTGTATGATTTAATTTCAATTTTGATTGGTTATAAATAAAAAAGTTGATAAGAATACATTTTATATTAATAAAAAATATATTTGAAAGTTTTTCTAAGTCTAAATATAAGTATATGAAAATTAGACTACTGCTAAACTTCAAAGATAAAAATTCATTTTGAGACCCGTTTGAAACCGGATATGAATCTGGGAAAAAAAAAATCTACTTGTACCTTACACATATCTCCCTAATTGTTTTCGTAGGGAACATGTACATAGGCAAACAAAATAGGATTCAACCTCTCAACAATTCATGCGCGTGGAACGTTTCAATATTCTTTAGTTAGGGAGTGCTAGTTTTGGTGTTTAGTGTTTCATGGCTCCAGAAAGATCAAAAGAAAGCATCAATTCATCAAATAGAGAAGCAGATTACTTTGATGTCCACAATTGATGCGAGAAGGACAAAGAATACAGTGCTTGATTACAAAACCATAGGGCATAGTATATACATGACCAAAATTATTATGGTTATATACGTTCAATAATTTCAAAACTCTCTGGGTTGATTCATAATTGAATAAGAGACAACCAAATATTTATAAGTTTCTACGTACGTCCACCTGCTGTTGAGACGAGATCAAGAAACAGCAGGAACGTGGCAGTCAAATCCTTGTACTCTAACTGCAGCAGGCTGATATTTAAGATTCATTCTAACACGTCCTCCTTTGCGAGGGGACGACACACTTGGCGTCGAAGATTTAGATGAAGATGAAGTTGATAAACCTGGAAAAATGACGTCTTTTTCATGTGCAAAATGGGAATCATGGATCAAAGGATTAGCAGCCCGAACAGGAGGTGAACCATCAAAAAAAGGAGGTGATGATAATAAGGCTATCTCATTTCCTTGTTCTTCCCCATTGCTCTCTTTGAAGATCATGTCTAGGACCCCTGCCCCACCTTTTGAGGCATACCCTTCAGCTGCTTCACCCAAATGCCATCTTAATGTTATAGGCTTGGGACATATTACAGGCCCTTTCTTATTTGATGTTATAGCATCATAGCTTCCTCTCATATCTTCATTGCCTACTAACCCACACTGATCAACATTATAATACATCCTCTTTGAAATTAATCAGGTTCAGAAGGAGAATGCCTTTGAGAAACATCAAAAGATGCTACCACAGCAATACTGAATGAAGTCAATTCATCTGCCTAATTCTTTGTTCTATCTTTGTAACTGCAACCACTCAGAATTTAAAGGGCTCCAAGTGGATATCCAATGAGATTGACAACTCAAACCGTAATTTTCACCACAGCATAATTTTTGGTAACAAAACAGACTAGTTAACAGGTTGTGCAACATGTCTAGGAGACATAAGCGAAACAATCCGAAAGTTTAAAGAGATACAAACAGCTCACACTGCATTTTAACCACACTAATGATTTGAGTAAAATAAATTACAGAACAGAGTATAACTATGATTTTAATATCGTTGCTAAATTAGAGAAACCAGCTTGGTTTACAAATATTAGATGATGACTAGTGGCTATTAATCAAAAGGCCCCCTGCTCCATAAATAAAAAGGATGGAAGCAAAGTTTGTTGGACTAAATTTAGGCAAATTTTCTTAAACGTTTCTCATTTTTTAAATAATATATGATATGTGGGGAAAACGTTTTAAAGTATTCGATCACAAATAATGAGATATAAAATTCATTTTAGATTAAAAAATTGCACCGACTCCATTTTTTTAAAAATCTTTTTCAAGAGAAATTGTGCATACCTGTTTTAAAATTTGCACTATTAAAATCACAAGTTGTTTTTAACTTATAAATCTGTATGTGAATTACATAAGCTTGATAAGATTTTCAAACGAGAATTTGAAGTACACAATAAGCCCAATTGGATAAGGGAGGACCGAATGATCATGAAGGGAAAGTAGAGTATTTATACATCAGATACCAGAAGCATTGATCTATTTGATGGATAAATGCAGTACTAATAAACTAGAGTATCACGAAGGCAGTAATTCTTTTAAAAAGAATAATCATTCAAAAAACAGCAGTTGAAGAATCAGCATTTGATTATATTATTCCTTATACATGTTCTAAGCATACAAGTAAAACAATGGCGTGAAGTTCGAACGAAGTTCATAAGCAAAATTCCATTCTCATGTTCGAAAGAAAAGGAAGGAAATGCTTCAAACCTAGGATGAGAGGGAAGCAAGAATGAATCAGTCGAGATCCTTGACGACTTGAATCCCCATGGTATTAGCGGTGCCGATGATGGACTTGGAAATAGATTCAAGAGACATGTACTGGCAATAAGGATCGGATTGCTTAATCTTGGCGATCTCATAGATGTGCTTCACAGAGAGCGTGGAAGCTACCACGTGACCAGGTCGGCTGCTACCAGATTCGATGCCGGCGGCTTTCTTGAGATACCAAGTGACTGAGGGAGATTTGACGATGAATTCGAATGTGTTATCCTTGAAGGCGGTGATCGTCACCGCCATCGGAGTGTCTGGCTTGTACTTTTGGGTGCGCGCGTTGAAGTCCTTGCAGAACGCCATTAGGTTGAGCCTGTACTGACCCAACGCCGGACCAACAGGCGGCGCTGGCCGTGCGCCTCCGGCCGGCACCGTCAGCCTTATCGTCGCCGCCACAGGTCGCCGCGTAAGAATCTCCTTCAGGGTCGACATGGTTGTCGCCGCTCTCGTAGTGAGAGAAAACCAGCAGTTCAGGGTTTATGGTTCAGCTATTGGGCCTTATTTAGCCCATCAGGCCTATACTAATACCTATTTGGGCCAAAACCCATTTTGATGTCCTTCCGTATTGGATCTCAACTCGGATGGCAAACAGGCCTAATCCGAGGTCCACTCTCATGTCGTCATGTCCATTGTAAATGTATAAAATATTGTACCTATATTATTTGGTATAGCGTATAGGAGATCTGAATTTGAATCTTAACTTTTTAGATTTTTTTTCTTCTCGTATGTCTTTGTAATCTGTTTCTATGAGTGTTTAGTTATATTTACATTATTAGATTTGTCTTTCAGACAAAAACAGAACAATTTTAAATAGTACTCAAATATTGAAGAGTAAAATACCTTCCAATGATTGGTATCACTTAAGTTGTATTCCCGTATGTTTTTGTTTGAATATATTGATCCTTTTCTATGAAAAAAAAATACCTTCCAGACGGGAGAGGTTCAGCTGCAGTACAGTGGCTAAATTATTAAGGGCCTGTTTGACAACCATCTCATTTCAAGTCAAGTCCATTTTATGGAATGAGATGAGATTAAGTTTGAATGAGATGAGATGAAATGATGTATTGGTGTTTTGGTGATTTTAGAGAAAATAATGTTAAATAGGGTGTAAAATTATATAAAAGGGTATGTAATTATTGTGGTTGGTTGAAATAGGTTTGTGGATTTTTTTAATTTGTATAGGGGTATAAATGGTAAGAAATAATGAAATGAGATGGAGATAATAAAATGAGATGATAGGTGTTTGGTTGTGTTTTGATTGAAATAATATTGAGATGAGATGATATTGGAAAGTGTGATATACTATTGGAAAGCGTGAAGATGAGAAAATTTTGGATGAAAGGTTAGAGGTCAATCCAAGTGGATGAGATGATGGGCCAAAATGAAAATAATATTGGAATTATTTTTAAGAATACAATTTGGTCCATAAATTTGTACCGGTCCTATTAATCAACCCCTAACATGTATAAATGATAACTTGGAGCTTACACGAAATCCCAATCATCAATAATCGGATCTATTTGTGAAATCCAACGAAAAAAATAACAAAGAATAGTTTGAGGACCATAATGCAAATAACAAAACAACACAAAAATGTTTGGTCAATGGTTCATTTTGATCCAAACTGTATGCCCTAATATTCATTTGGTCCATTATGTTTCAAAATGTTCATATTGGTCCTAAATGTTGGCAAAATGATTCATTTTGGTCCTAAATACTAGTAAAATGTTTCGTTTTGGTCCCAACTAGATAGAGAAAGTATTATTCAGGAACAATACGTAGCTCTAAACAAGCCATATTCAATAGTTGGGACCAAAATGAAACATTTTGCAAATATTTAGGAGCAATTTGAATATTTTGAAATATAATGGACCAAAATGAATATTAAGGCATACATTTAGGACTAGATTGACCCTTTAACCCTATATTTTTTCCATCCTGTACATACACGTGGGCCATTTTGTATTTTCTCCATTCAATACATTACCGATATTAGATTTAGGAGTCCTTTAATTTGACAAAAAAATATGGATAGAACCATTGTCCACATATATAGAACATATCCAAACTCAATAACTGAAAACTGAAGAAAATAGAATATCTGAGATTGTCTTATTTTATTCCCATTTCAGTAATTTTCTATCATTCCTCAATAAAAAACTGTATTGCTCAAGCAATAGAGTTTTACAGTTTATCTCTCTCTCCATCAATCACTCTCACATCAAAGTTTTATATTCAATTTTTGATTTGATAAATGGTATGTAAAATTACTATTTTGTCTAGTTCTTTTTTTTTATATTTGTATTAAAGTATAGGTAATTATAGGTGTATAAGTAGAGATAAATTAGTAATTGTAAGAGAAAATGAGATGATGTTGTGAATGAGATGATGATGTGGATGAGATGAGATGAGATGGAGGTTCCAAAAAACACTCAACCATTACTGTTCATCTAATCCTAAGATGAGATTAAGATTAAATGAGATGAAATTAGGATAAAGTGGTTCCCAAAGAGGCCCTAAATCTACACCATTGATGTAATTTAAAAGTCATTAAAAAATGTTAAGTCAACTCATCCGATGATCATTAAGGCTCCGTTTAGTAGGCTTGAATTAGTGGGTTGCAATGTAAATTGGCTCATAATCCAATAAATTGCAATGTTTGGTACGGTTTCAACGCCAAGGAAATCTCTTTGCAGCGTAAAAGCCTTTGCAGTGAACAGTGTCATTTCTTTTACATCTATATTGGTCCGGCGTTCCATTTGCATCGAAGGAAATGTGGTGAAATGTCCAGATTGCCCCTCCATTTCTTCTTCGATTCTCTCTGCGCCTTCCTCCAATATCCATCTGCTAGACATTGTTGTTGGTTGTCTCCGTCCACACCATCGCCGTCGGTGTCGTCAGATCTGGAAATTGGCAAGAAATGGCGTTGACTTCTCTGCCTCTTGTTCGTCTTTGCTTCTCGTCTCATCTCCGAAACCATCTACATCGTCTTCATCGTCTTCCGACAGCCATGGATGGAGCATCAAAGCTTTAGGCAGCCATGGATGGAGCTTCGAAGCTCCATCAATGGCATTTAGGATTTTTTTTTAATAAAAGAGAGAGACGGTGAAACGAAAACCCACGAGGAAGATGACACTGTTCATCTTATACTCTTGGGTAAAATATCATTTTGGCCCCAGTCTTTTACTTTTTTATTTCGCTTGAGTCCCTGCAGCAACTGAGAGGGACCTTTTTGAAAATAAAAAACTAATTTTGTGGTAATTGTGGAAAGGGCATTTTAGTCATTTTTCTTTTGTATCTATTTTACTTTTCCTCCCCTACCTTTTTATACCAAACATTTTAAATTTTTACCTACTTTACATCCCCTCAACTACTTTTCCTTTCCCTCACAATTTTTCCCTTGTAAAACCCTTTACTTTACATACTTATTTTACTACCAAACGGAGCCTAAATGAAACTTTAGCCATACTTCAGCCGAATTATGATCCATTTCCTTCCGATGATTTGTTTTTTTGGGGGGTAGGTTTGGAGTTAATGACACGATCCAATGCGGTTTCTGTTCGCATATTTTGTTTGTCTAGTTCAATTTACAAATTAATTTACACTAGATGCTTAATTATATGAGCCGGCAAGTTGTGAAGTTATTTGTATTCTTATGTAAGCCGGCAAGTTTTGAAATTAATTTTTGTTGGCGTGACTTGAGGACAATAAGGACAAATGAGAACACAAAACAATGACATTATTGCAGTATGATCTAATTTACGATTAAGACATTTAATAGGAAATACCAAAGGATTTTGCAAAAAAAACAAACTACATAGCCCCAACAATTTATGTTAGTGTCAGTCTCTTCTTCTTCTTTTTTTTTTTTAAAAAAATCTTTTATTTATTTTTTAATTTTAATAAATTATTTTGGTCTCTATGCCAAAATTAATATGTAGATAGATAATTGATGTGGACGAACTGGAGAGTATACGTAGATGATACTAACAACACTGAAAACAAACATTAAAAATTAATTATAGAAATTAGTTAAAACATATCAGTTGATCGAGGAACTTCACTGGAGTATGATTTGGTGGCAAAGGTAGGCGTCCAGTCATATCATGAATTTTCTCGAAAATGATAAACAAATCAAGTTTTAAAAACTAAATGAAGACACTTGCTATTGAATTGGAGCAACGATGAGATCATTTATCACAATGTAGTGATTGTCATGATGTTACATTACGTAGGTAGGAGAAAGATTCTAGTTGTAGAATTGCAAAATTATAAATCTTGAAGGAAGAAAGTTAAGGGTGAAGTAGTAGGAAACAGAGCAAAGCAAAAAAAAAAAAAAAAGAATGGGATCTGAAGTAGAGTGGGAATTACCAGTAGTAGAATTTTGCAGTGAGAAAATGAAAGCCGGTTCAGAAGCATGGATTTCAGGGTGCGAAACGGTGCGTGGAGCATTTGAGGATCATGGGGCATTGGTGGGTGTGTACGATAAGGTTGAAAGTGAACAACTATGGAAGTCATTCTATTGGTCAATGGAACGAGTTTTTGAACTTCCTTTAGAAACGAAACAGAGAAAGACCACTGATAGGCCCATCATCACCTTCTCCGGTAATCGTCCTACAATTCCTCTTTACGAATCTGTCGCCATCTTCAATCCAGTGAGTAGACAAGATTGTGAACACTACACCAATGTAATGTGGCCACAGGGGAATCATACTTTCTGGTAATTAACTAATTCATCAATTAATTAATTATACGTACTTTGTTAATTCTAAAGAGTTAAGAATGGTTTGGGTAATTTTCAGCGAGAGCGTGCATTTATTCGCGAAGCATTTGGTGAAACTGGAGGGAATGGTGACGAGGATGTTGTTTGAGAGCATGGGAGTGGAGATGAAGAAACATGAAGAACTGAAGTCGTCAATGGAGTATGCGTTACGAGGGTACAAGTAGGCGTGCATTTATTCAAAGGTTAATAGATATTCGATGGGATTAATGTCATATTTTAGAAAAGTAATAGAGCCAGAAGAGACATTAGTGGACGAAGAGCATCCTCTACGATATAAGTCATTTGATCATTATGGATACCTTCGTTACTTTCTCACTCCTGAAGCACTCACCAAAGTACCCTATCGAATTCAGGCTTATTGTGGCATCTGAAACACTATGTTACTCATACATTACATATGTATGCTTTGAAGTCTATTTTGATGTGATCATAATTTTGTACAATACATGTGATCAATAAATTTTGTTGCTTGTCTGGGCCAAAAAAATAAATAAATTTTGTTGTTTGTCTAGGCCAAAAAAATAAATAAATTTTGTTGCTTGTGTATTGCTATATATTTTAGCTAGTTTTGCTGTCTATCTTGTATTGACACTAAAAAAACAGGGGTTTCAATAATTAAAGACTAATTGTGAAACTTATTAAGGATCAAAACAAAACTCTTGAAAAAATAATAAAGATCAAAACATAAAAAAAAAATATTAAATTGACTAAAATAAAATTTATGATAAATATTAGAGAGCAAAAGGATATTTTTACTTATATATTAATTAAAAAGTACTTTTTCATAAAATAAAATGTTTGGGGTACAAATTCATAAAAGTACTTATAATACATAAAATTTAATTAAAATAAAATTTTTGTAGCCCATATTAGACGAGCTAACATGGTATATAAATGTAACCCACCATTTGTGAAATGCAAAATTGTGTACCGGTTGCTCTTTCGAGTTTAATTTCTATACTATTCCACACTCATCTATCCTATTTCATTATAAATATTTATTTTTAATGTTGGTTCTATTATATACAAGAATACACATTAAAACAATTTGCTAAATGACAAAAAGAAAAAAAGAATTTGCTAAATGACAAAAATTGAAGTAAACTCGGGCCCAAAAAAAAATTTGATTTCAACGACACTGTGATGAAGAGATGAGGAGTAACGGCAGAGAAGTTGGGATTTGTTAAAAGGAGATGAGGAGAAAATTGGAATTAAGAAAATTATCAACGGCTAATTTTGCTCATTTAATTGTGTTTTTTCGCTTCCCTTGTTTTCAAAATTTAGCTACCTTAGGCGTTTTTCCAAAGCTAAAAATTTGGGCTTCTGAAAAAGAGGCATTTTAACTTTTTTTTTTCCAACTTCTTTTTAAAATAAAGTCTAACTAAACACAACCAAAATACACATTAAGCACTTAATTTTAAAATAAAAGTGCTTTTTATTTTTAAAAAAAGTTAATACAAATACACTCTTTTTTTTCTCATTATATGTTCACATAAAGATTCTCAACATATATAATAATATAAATATATAAATATATATATAGATATAGATGCATGCCCAACGTAAGGACCCAATCACAACAATGGAAAACTTAACACAATATTATGCAAAGCAAAACCATTAGACTTCTGGCCATTATTCATTACAAGTATATATGTATGCGAAAATCAAAGCGTTACATATATAATAGCACTCTATATATTCATGACTATGACATACATACACAACCACAACAAGAAGAATCAACATCAAACACCAATTGATAATTAATTCATACTGAATAAGTTGGATGTGAAATTAAACGCCACAAAATGTTTTGATTTGGGTGCCAATAAATTTCTTGCCCTTCTCCGATATAGAGAAATCATAGAAATCCTGATGGTTGAATGGGTTATAGCGTTTTGGATGTTGTTCATCCACGAGTTCCTCCGGAATTTGTACTTGTTGAGCAGAATAAGAAAGTAGTCCGACGCTGTACCTTGGATTCTTTGACTTCATTATCACTCGGTGCGGACAAGCACGTATCCTGTCGTTACTCCATGCCTACTCGAATTCATTAATCCACCCACGTAAGTAAAATAGTAAATTAATAACAAATCTTATTCACCGGGGCCGGACCAGATTCATATAAGAGAAAAAAATAATATTTGAGTCTTTAATTTAACAAATAGAAAGATTTTCAATTCAATATTTTATGGATCATTTTCGTTAATTTAGCCTTTAATTCATAAATAAAAATCCTTATCATTATATCTAAATTTGTTTTAATGTTAATTAATAAATATATTAACGTACATAATATCACTTGCATATTCAAATTTTTATGTAAGAAATTAAATTTATAAGTTAATATATTCTTTGAGTGTAACCATCAAATTATGGATAAGATTTGAGTATGAAAGTAACATTGCAAGAAGTACTATCATCTATTTTCAAAGAATTAATTTGATGAAAATTGATTCTTAAAAAAATTAAATTAAGAGTCGCTCTAATGAGCTAGTGACAAGCGAAATATTCCAAATATGGTAAGATATATGGGACCCACCATAAATGCTTGGCCAACAACGACACAAAACAAGTTGGGAGAGGCATGAGGTGTAACCCATTGGCCATGCTTGTTCTCCACTTGCAAGCCTGCCATGTTCTGATGCAATATGGTTATCATCGACGTGTCTAGGTGCCTCCCTAATCCAGTATCGCCTTCATCCTCCTTCGCTTCCCTGTAACCGTACAATCTCATAACATACGTCGTTGATTCAATCAAACTTTCCCAATTCACTCCGTAGCTCTCACACACCATTCTCTTCACCATACGCTCTACTTCCGCCAACCCCTTTGCATATGCTTCAACACTTTCACTGTATCATTATCATATCATATCATATATTAATCAATATGTAACTTGTAATTAATTAATTAGATATCAGAGAGAGAGAGAGACCAGAAAGCGTTGTTTCCCTCATCAGGCCACATGATGCGTGCGAAATTGTGACGTTGTTGAATGCTTAATGGGTTGTCGATGGCAAGAGTCTCGAAGAGAGGGTAACGAGGTTGTTGGCCGATGTAGCCATGATGATCGCCGGTTGGCTGCTTCTTGGTATGTGTGGGGAGATCAAATAGTTGTTTGGAATAAGTGAAAATGGATTGTAAGAGAGTTTGTTGAATGTGGTGAAACACAAGTAGGAAACCCCCATGATTCTCGAGTGCACCACGCACGGCGTCACGTGTGGTAACCCATGCCTCAGAGCCAGGCTTCATGTTTTCCTCACTCAACTCAATCAAAGGAAACTCAACCTCACCCTCATAGACATGTTCTGCTGTTTGGGAACCCATCAACTATAATGATGCTTTTGCTTAATTCACTCCTCTCTTCCTTGCTCACTCCCTAGCTACCTAATTAATTTCACCTTAATCTTAATCTGTACGTGTACATTCAAGTTCCCCCACTCACTTATATAGAAGCCAGGCCCATGGAGACTTAAATTTAAAATTAAACGAAAGTATCTTAAGGATTACGAGTTACTTACGTGTTTTTTTTCATTTATTTATGAGTCCCATCAATATGTATAACAGTTTAGACGAAGATTAATCTCATTCGGACCGAGAGTAAACAGTTAAAGCCCTCCCAATAAATCAACTCTAGAACTCGATCTTAGGTTCCTCAACTAGGAGTGCAGCTCGCTTACTACTACACTAAATACTGTTAGATTTTGATTGCTTGTGTGGATTAACATTAATTAATTGTTTGTCATTACCGTTTAGGTAATTGATTCAATTATTTTTGTTTTAATATCTCAGTACCTATTTTTTTGTTTATGGGCACTGGAGATATTTGTTGTAGACAAAGTAATTTATATAGGTCATTGAGACAAAATTTAATACTATAATCGGATTTTTGATAATGACTTAAGTGAAATTTTATTTGGTATTGCGCATTAATTTCACCTTGTTAAGTCTTGTGGTATTTTGACTTGTCTCAAGGAACTTGTATTTTGGCTTAAGCTTTCCAATTTGTAATTTGATCAAATAATCTTGTGTGAATTCCTTAGTCTTCCGCTGTTAATAATTTGTGTTTTGCTCAAGTGTACACTAGTCAAGTTATAGCCTTTCGTATAAGTCTACATGGGAAATATTTGAGTAATTTTGTTTGGGATCATTGGAAAGCTAAGAAAATTTCATTAGTTACTTGTAAAGTACAAGATCATCTATTGACCTTGTGAGATTTGATCCGATTGGAATAATTTTGTCACTTGGATATAGATTAGATTACGTTAGTTGTGTAGATAGTTGAAAGTCTACATTAAACCATGGTTTGTTATTTGAATTATTATGCTCGCATGAGCATTTTGTAGCCCCTTTGATAATGTCTCTCCATCCAATGGGAGTTTCGGCATGCATTTATTGGATTTAATCCAATTTTTTTTTTTTGAGAAGGAATTCGATGTCATTTTGATGACATTTGTTAGATTTAGTCTAACTATGCATGACGAGGCATTTGATGCTATTTTTGTATGACGATGCATTAGGTACAATTTGGTGGATTTAGTCCAACTTTAGTCCTTGTGAGGCATTTTATCATAACAGTGTAGATTAGTAGTAGTACAACTAAATATAACAGTATATAGATCGATGTCTAAATTCTAATTCATGCTTATCCAATTTCTTTTATTTTAATCATTGTAGATTAGTAGTAGTACAGTAAATAAAATCCAATTAAATGACATGGTTCTCAATTCTCATGCATCCTCTTAATTTACTTGACGAGTTAAATAATTAAATATAGATTTTTTATCAAAAATTATAATGATCCAATTATGCGGCTCCAAACTACATTTTGAATAGAAACAACAATATCATCTTTATAATATTGAGAGTTAATGTCAGCATTTGACATTAAAAGCGTGATTATAATTAAAACTCACAGCACATTCACATCCGAGGGTCCCATTTGCTTTTGTTTTCAAAGTTATAAGATGTTAAATAATGTTGTAATCAGCCATACATGACGAGCGACATGGCAAACAGACAAATGAAGTGAGTTGTATAGCGATCGGTAAACATATCTCTCTATGCATATGGTTCATTCTCAATAATCAACACAGTTTACATGAACAAGAAATGATATGTATAAGGGTAATCCAAATTTGGGATCAGCTATCCATTTCACTAGTTAATGGAAAAAAAAAAAAACAGTCTATAACAAAACAAATTTGGGATTTATTAGTCACCATCTAGCTGTAATTACTAATTACTTGTTTCGTCTCCTAATTAAGGATTAACGTATATTTTAATCCGCCATGGAAGTTGTCCGGATGTAACTGATCAAAGTCGTGTTGTTACATTTATGCATTAAATATGGCTAAAAGTATCTTTTTATTAGTCTCTAAATTTTACATCAATAATTAATTTTGTCTCCATTATTATTTTGTGGTCAATTTTATCTTTAATGTTTCACATTTTGCTAAATTTTGTCCTTAGACCAACTTTTTTCAATAAAATAATGACATATTTCATCTTATTTTCTAATCTGAATTAAGATTTGAATTTTTTTCTATCCATTTTATATTACATATCATCAGTCATGTAAAATTTTTCGTTAATATTTTGTTAAAATAAAAAAGGATAAAATTAATTAAAATGTAAAACACTTGAGACAAAATTAACTAAAAAATGAATGGGGATGAAATTGATAATTTAGTACAAAATTTTAGGACCAAATTAAAATAGTGTTTTTGTCATTAAACATGTCAAACACTCGGCCCATACGTATAACTACTGGTGTTGAAGATTTTAGGCTAAAGTGCACTTTTGGTCCCATAACTTTGGCAAAGGTCTCAATTCGGTCTCATAACTTTTTTTGTTGAAATTTTGGTCTCATGACTTTAGCAAAGGTCTCAATTTGGTCTCATAACTTTTTTTGTTGCAATTTTGGCCTCATAACTTTTGAAAATGTCTCACCGTTGGTCCCAATTTGATTTTCATCCATTATCTGCCATTAAAGATAATCCAACATACTGAATTGTATGATGACGTGACAAATATGTGTGAAGTTATGGAATAGATGGAAATCAACTTGGGACCAACGGTGGGACGTTTTCAGAAGTTATGAGACCAATATTGCAACAAAAAAAGTTATGGGACCAAATTGAGACCTTTGCCAACGTTATGGGACCAAAATTGCAACAAATAAAGTTATGGAATCAATTTGAGACCTTTGCCAAAGTTGTGGGACCAAAAGTACAGTTTAGCCAAGATTTTATATATCTTATATCTTGCACACATGGTACTTTTTCGCTTTGATAAAAGGCCAAATAAGCCCAGTCAAATTTTGATATCAAAAAATTAATGCTATTTTAATAAATTAGGCATCTTCATTTGAATAGTATAGAAAATTAATTTACATTTAATTTTAAAAATAAAATATAAACAAATTGATCTTATTTATAATATAATTTCGTAACTCAGGGAATTTAAGTTTAAATTCCAATAAAAAAGAATATAATTTACTATTCTATGGTTTCTTGAATAAAATTATTTTTAATAAAAGATACTTGTGAGAAAATATGAGTGTGGTCTAGTAATCGATTCTTGATTTCTTAATTAAGTAATGGAGGTTCGAATTTCAACTTTAGATGTAAAAAATATTTTATAACTAATTATTTACCTTTATATTATGGATGGAAGGGGAAGCAGTTAAATTAAGGAAAAACCCGAAGGTGCATGTTTTGACTTCATATATAGTTGGATTCATATCCTTCAGATTATAGACCAAGGAACAGAATTTGAATATTATATACTGAATGAAACATCGCAGATTGATCAACAAACAAAAAAAAACATCACAGATTTGACCGATCATGTCCGTCTAAAAAAGAAAATGATTGCGTGGCCGGCTAGATCATCCGCAGATCTAACCAAATCTTCTGTTATTGTTGCTTCTGAGATGATAGTGTCCTACTATTTTGATTTAAAAAATAACCCTTCAACTCTCTGAAGGAAGAGAGAAGGATTTTATTCTACTAAATTCTAATTTTTTTAAGCCAAATAATCATTATATTGAATTTTCATTTAATTAAAACTGGTCCAATTAGTTAAATAAACCACATAAATGAATAAAATAATTTAATATGTGAATCATGGCTAACAATAAAATGTTTAAATATGTTAGTATAGTTAGTAATTAAAGTCCCACATCGGATAAGTTATAGAATTGAGAAGGGTATATAAATGATTGTTAAGTCATTTAAAATAATTGAATTATATATATATGTATATGTATATGTATATATATATGTCAAAGATGGGCACATTCATGAACAGAGAAGTGCCCATTCATGAACAGTCATGAACATTCATTATAAACAGAGAATTCAGTTTAATCCTGAACAGACATGATTCTTCACTTTTAAACAGATATGAATGTTCATTTATGAAAGGTTGTAACCTGTTATTTATGTTAGAATCTGAAAGGTTGCATCTGTTCAGATTTTTCCTATAAATAACACTTCTTCTCAAAAAACAGAGCATCTCATATTCAACTTATCTTTCTCTGTTTTGTGTTCAGAAGGTGTTATAGTATTGCTGGCTATAACACCAGGCTTTGTAAATCCTGGAGGAAATCTGCCATAAACACCCAGCAGCATACAAATAGTGGGGGCTTAATTTCCTTAAGGACAGTGACCACACTATCAAAGCCTACTCTGTTTTCGTGTTCTATCAAAAGCCTACTATATTTTT